>PVKZ01002747.1:0-191221 GCA_004027375.1 Macroglossus sobrinus | reverse complement strand
GTGTCCTAATTCAATCTAGGTCATTTGACCAACCAGACCACCCGTTTTCTGAGCACACAGATTAACTAAATACACGTTGAACTCTTTACTTTAGTGCTTCTCTCACACAATTACAGATTATATGCCGAATTCAGACATTAAAGTATGGCATCATTATTGTCCCCAAATTCACAATTACTGTTTACCAAGTCATAAGTCAGCCCAGGTGAGGCTCCCTACTTCTGCGGCCTCATCTCTCCCCTTTGCTTCCACACACTCTATGTTTCAGCCTTTGAGATGACTTTGCAGGTCCACAAATGTAGCATCTTGCTCAATGATGTTGTCTTTGTATATGCTGCTCTCTCTGCTTTCAACACCCTCCCCACACCCCCAAGCCTAGACTCTCATTCATCAGGAAGCTCCTAGTCATGCTTCCAAAGTCATAGCAGGCGTCATCTCCTTGGGGATGCTTTTCCAAGTTCCCATTAGATAATACGTCTCCCTCCCTCTGTGTCCTCGATTCTCCCCCATGGGAGTTACTTACTAGCTGTGTTCTCGCAACCAAAAACAGCCTGCAGGCTCCTTAGGGGAGAAGAGAGTGATTTGTTCATCTTCACATCTCCTTTGCCCAGCCCAGAGTCTAGCACAAAATAGACATTTAAAACTCTTGTGGGGCCCATGAATGCAGGAAGTCTCAGTCCCCTGTTTTGAATACTTCCTGATACAAAAAGCTCGGGAAAACAGGTTTTTCCTTATGACAGATGGGCGTGGATTATGAAAATGTTATGCAAGAGTAGTCAAATGCTACGCTGTTTCCTTCAGGAACTGTCCAGGTGTACACCTTTCAGACAGTTCAGGAGTAAAGCTTTTGTTGCAGGTAGATGGAAGTTGGTGGAGGAGGCTGTGACGATCAGTTTCCTCAGGGGATGAACTTCGCTTGTCACCTGAGCTCTACGCCAACAGTGGGAGGTAAGACTGTTTATCAAGAACTTTTCCTTGTGCCACAGCAACCTAAACGTTCTCCCCGATCGTAGAGAGAAGAGGCACTGAAAGCCAGCTCTCTTTCTCATTCTTCCTATTTGTAAGAGTCTTTTGACTGTAGCTAAGCTAATAGGTTTGGGTTGAATGCAGGTGGAATTGATGAGACTGTAGTTGTTAGAAACCAATAGAATCATGTCAAATGGTTTCGGTGATTAAAAGTTCCGAGAAAGAGACAAAGGAGAATTAAGTCTGAGTTTCTCTATGGATAAATTGTGACTGATATCAAAGGTGCCTAACTCAGAGGTTCCTATGAAAACACAGTGCCACACAGAAGGCATCCACTCCATTGAATAATGAGAAAAGCATGGATATATGAAAGGCAGAATAATGACCCCATGCCAAGGATGTCGAAGATGTTTGTTATGTTACCTTACCTATCAAAGAGACTTTGTAGATAAGATTAAGTTAAGAATCTTGAGGAGGAGAGATTATCCTGGGTTACCTGAGTGGGCCCCATGTGGTCCCAAGGGTCCTTATGAGAGGAAGACAAGGAGGATCAGAGGCAGAGAAGGAGAGGGGATGATGAAAGCAGAGGGTCAGTGTCAGAGAGAGACTGGAAGATGCTACACTGCTGGCTTTGAAGGTAGAGGGAGGGGCCGTGAGCCAAGGAATGTGCAGCCTCTAGAACCTGGAAAAGTCCAGGAGCCCCCACAAAGGAATGTATCCTGGCCAATGCCTTCATTTTAGCTCAGTGAAATTCATTATAGACTTCTGACCTGCAGGACTGTGAGAGAATCAATTTGTGTGGTCTTAGCTACTAAGTCTGCAGTAATCGGTTATAGTTCAATAGGAAACTAATACAAACTATAATGGGCTCTTCTATATAAACTTGATGTTTCAAGGAGTCAGTTGGGGTTAGGAGTGGTATAGCTTGAGAATGTTGATGACTAAGAGATGACAGAATCACTGATGTTGGAAGGGCCTCAGAGTTTGACTTTGAGATGTATAGATAGTGAATTGTGATTTTCCATCATTCTTCCTTAATCTTAAATCCAAGGGAAAAGAAGCATTATTAGAATGACACACATACAGCAATATGCTCACTTTCTGACACAGAGTATTTTCTGTATATTGTAGAAAATTTTAAAAACAGTTTAACTGAGGTCTTATGAAATAATTCTTCTTGTATTTAATCCTTCTACATTATAATCATTCTGATTTGTTGAGGACTTTGTACATTTTCAAGGACAGATTTAACTACAAGTAATAATGTATTTAAAACCTACAGAAAATGGCTCTGTAACCCACATCCCACAAAGCAGACATCTCCCAAATTTCAAGCTTCCATCACCTTTCAGAAAATGCAAAAGAAGTTGGACAAGTCACATAATCTCTCTGGTGTTTCTGATTTGTGAAATTATGCTTAATTCATTGAGACAGGCAGAGAATCTTGAATCTTAGATCTGGAAAGAACCCCAGAGATGGCAGTAACCCACATCTCTCATTTTACATATTTAAAATATTTACACATGTAAAAGTGTTACTTGTTCAAGACTTCTCACTGCATTGCCCTCTGCCTTTGCCTCCAAATGCACAATAAAGCAGACTCTACAAGACAGTAGGGCTGCAGAAGTAAGAGATTTATCTGTTATTGTTCTTAAGAATTTTATGGCGTAGGAAGGAAGACAGACAAATAGCACAAATGTATAAAACAGTTTCTTGTAAATATGATAACGGGGCACAGGGTATTGGTTGGGCTTGGAAGGGGGCACATTGCATGGACAGGCATCATTTGTGATGGATACTCATCGATTTTAAAAACTGAAACTTTCATTAGCTTCTTTTTATTTTACAATCTGTCCTTGTCAATTGTTTTTTTTTAAATGCTGTGAAATACAATGAAGAAAGTAAAAATTGTCCATAATCATACCATTCACAGATAACTACTCTTAACATTATGTTATATGTTCTTACATAGTCATATTATATCTATACATAGATATATGCACACAATCATGTATATATGTATATATTTTTAGTTCCTCTCAATATATGTATAACGTTAACAAATATATGTATCTTGCTGCTATTTGTCATTTAGCACACTATCACAACTATCTTATATTAGAATCACCAAATCTCAATTGGATTGGATATACTAAACACCATCTAGTTTAACCATCAAGTTAATAAATTTTTTGTTTCTGAAGAGTTGTAGATTTATAGAAAAATTGCAAAGATAGCACAGAGAGTTCCCCAGACCCACTTTCCCTGTCATTACCTTACAGTACTGTGGTATGCTTATTACAATTAATAAACCAATATTGATACATCTTTACTAACTATAGTTCATTCTTTATTTAAGTTTCCTGAGCTCTTGCCTAATGCTCTTTTTCCACTCCACGATCCCATCCAGGACACCACATTACACTTAGTAGTCACACCTTCTTAGGCTTCTCTTGACCGTTACAGGTTCCCAGACTTTCCTCCTTTGTGATGACCTTGACAGTTTCAAAGACTAGGTATTTTGTAGACTGTCCTTCAGTTGTGATTTGTCTGGTGCTTTCCTCATGGTGAGACTTGTGGCTAGGGGCGTGGCAGAGGAAGATCACAGGGGTAAAGCAGCATTCTCATCGTATCCTATCAAGGGTACATGCTGTCATCATGACATCATTGTTGATGTTGAAATCGATCACCTGGCTCAGGTAGTGTTTGTTAAGTTTCTCCACTATAACGTTACTTTCCCCCCTTTTTTTCATACTTTGCTCTTTGGAATAGAGTCACTATGCAAAGCCCACACCTAAGAAGTTGAAAGTTAGAAGGCAGAAAATATACATAAATTATTTGGAATTCTTATGCACAGGAAAGTTGTTTATTCTTTCACAATTATTCATTTATTCAATCACTTATTTATATCAGTATGGACTCGTAGATATTTATATTAAACTTTAGATTAAATCTAACACTGATTGACTTATTGCATGCTCAAATTATACCAGCTTTGGTGGCCATTAGGAGTTTTTTCAGCTGGCTTTTATGTCTCTTTGACATACCACATCATTGTGTGTGTGTGTGTGTGTGTGTGTGTGTGTGTGTGTGTGTGTGAATAATTCCATATTTAACCATCTGTACCTATATTAAGCTAATCGTTAGTCAATATTTATGTCTCCAAGTCTAATCCATTCCCACCTGAATCATTTTAGCCTCTCCCCCTTGCTTATTTGTAAATTTACACTTGTGAGAAACCTGGCTCCCACATTACATTTGTGTATTGTCCCTTTCGTTTTCGGTTAGTCTAGCTAGAGATTTATCCCTTTTATCTTTTCAAGGGACCAGCTTTTGGTTTCCTTAATTTTTCTCAACTGTTTGCCTGGTTTTTGCTCTGATATTTATTTATTTTTTCTTCTGCTTGCTTTAGGCTTATTTTGCCCTTGTTTCTCTAGTTTTCTAAGGTAGAAACTTAGGGAAGAGAGAGAGAGAGAGAAACTTGAAGCTTTTTGAGCTGTAATCCACTATTATTATATTGGAACCTTGTAGGTATGTTGGAAAATTGCAGGGAAGAGGAAGCATTCTATAATCTTCTCACTGGATCTCAGTGTTGTAGTGGGCCTGTGTTGGGGCTGTGACTTTCACAAATGTTACCCTAGAGGGATAGGCTTTTCCCTCATGCCTCCAGTTACCCTGTGTGGCTTCAGTCTACATCTTTGAAGCCCTGAGCCTTGTTGACTAGGACTAGTTTTTTTTCTTAGATGAGACAAGAAGGACAAAGTGGTCTAGAATGGGGGCGATGCTATTCCATAGTCAGGGTTAAGATTCTGGCAAAGTCTTTTTCCCTGGAGAGAAAGTATTTGTTATGCAGAAGGGTCTGAGTATATTTCTCACTCACAGCTCTTCCCCTTCCTCTGCTGGAGCCATGATGGGCTCTTTCTCGCATCTTCACTGTGAGAGCCTGGTGTGTTTCCTGGAGGTGAAGCCCACAAAAATGTAAGAGTGTCTCCTGGACGGCATCCACAAGAATCTTAGATGCTCTCACTGTCGGATTCGATGTGTTCATGATGCGGAATCGTACCACATTAACTGTCCTTCATTAGAATTATATAAAAAAAAACCTAGGCTTTTTCCATTACTATTTGAGGTTCATTGACATAAATGGTAGTTGTAAGAGTGTTGGTTCTTCTTTAACTACTAAAAGTCCCTTTAGACTAACATGGCTTGGAACCACTAGGCTAGGCAACACTGCGTACATTTTAGATAGATCTGTGGAAAAGAATATGACCAAGGACAGTGTAGGAGGTCTAGGCCACTAACTTAACAACTTTTCAGTGACTCTGATATTGCTGAGTACCCAAGACAGTGTTTTAAGCAAAATGAGTCCACTCACTCTTTTCTGTGGAACATCACTGAGTATTTGGTACCCTCTCTTCCAGCCAAACCTGTGATGGTGTGGTGGAGAAAGGGGCAGAATCAGCGCCCTCTTTCTATATAACTGTGTCAAGTCAGTTCAGTTTAGTTTATCAGACCTTTATTGAGCAGTTATTTATTTCCTGTGAGCAAAGTAATTGGGAATACAGGCCTGCTGCTGGAGTGTCCTAGAGAACTTGCACTAGATACCATTCACTTGCATTCTGGAAGCGTGTTATACCTCAGTTATAGCCATGAGGCCATGAGCAGTTCACAGCATGGGCAGCTATTCTGAGTCGTGGCGCTTTAATCCATTTAGAGATTACAAATTACAGAGCTGTCTCTATTTTGTTACTTTTCTATATGGTCAGATTTAACATATTCATTGTTAAAAAACAGGTTCAGTTTTCTTAGCATCTTTGATCTAGTCTGTCGAATGGATAATCTAAGCAGTAACACTACATTCTCCCCCATAGGGATGAGTAAAGTTGGGTAGTAAAGGATGTTTTTGTTGTTGTTGTTGTTGCCAGTAATAATGCAGTCCACAAACTTTTAAAATATACCTTGAATTGCTCTGCTTCTAAACAAACTTTGTTCACCTAACTACTAACCACTGTTATCCTGGTGATTTTACTAGTAATGTAACTTTTTCTCTATGACTCTATCTTTATCCTAAAAAAAAGGAGCTCTTTAATTCAGAGAGAATATCTTATTTTTATATCTATATTTCCTAGGAGAATGCTAGCCCAGAGATGCTGCTTGATAAATATTGTTGAGATAAAATTTAAATAAATAAGATTTGACTTCAGATTATTTTAAATCCAGCCTACCTTCTATTACTGAGCTCCTGATCTATGTATCCAAACTACCTGCACAATTATTATTATTGCCATTATTACACATATGATTATAATATAGCCAATGGTGATTATACTACATTTGTAAACCATTTCTCATGTATTACTGCAGTGACCCTTACAATAATTCTGAGAGGAAAACATTTATAAAATAAGTATTGGCATTTTACTGATGAGAATACTGAGTCTCAGAAATCAAAACCAGACCCGTGTCTCGTAGGTAGGTAAGTGTTGGAGCCAGAGCTGGAACTAAGCACATGTGGCTCTCAGTCATAAGAAATTTATCTAAAAAACAAGTTTTTTCTTTATTTCAACACTGTTGACATTTTGGACTGAAAAAATTGTTGTTTATGGGGGAGGGTGGCTGCTCTGTGCATTGCAGCATGTTTAGCAGTATGCTTGGCCTCTACAGATAAATACTAGTAGCATCTTCCACACCACTGTGACAACCAAAAATGTCTCCAGACATTGCCACACGTCCTCTCGGGGGAAAAATCAGTTCCAGCTGAGAATCAGTGGTCTCACGGCAGGCACGATGTGGCACGAGCTCTGGGCCTGGCATAATCGAAATAAGGGTAAAAGAGAGGGAGGGGATGTCACAGTGAATTGAATTGATCGATCAGGATTTATTGTGATGGGAATGAATCCCAAATCTTTGCTGAGCTTAATGTGTCAAATTTAACTCTAAGGGATAAAATATAATAAGCATTGCTAAATGTTTTCCTAAAATGAAACACTCTCTGAACATCCATCAAGTGGAACACAGAGCTATTTGGGGGTCACTTAATCTCACGATATGCATTTAGCATCACGTTATCTGCTAAATATTACTTAGGAAAGAATTGCCTCCCATTTGTTTTTGTAGTTTACTAACCTATAAATCAGCCCCAATCATCATTTAATTATACTGGACACAGAGATGGAGTGTTTTGGTAAGTGTCGGGCTTGTTGGAAATGTTCAGATATTATTGAGCTTGATTGTATCTGCATGACTGAGGAAGGAAGAAAAACCTGTCTTCATTTAGCCAGGGCTCTTGGGTCTGCTTAGAAACTCTCAACAAATATGACACCCAGTTCTCTGACTTAACTTAGGTAGAACCAGAACAACTGAGCTAAATCTACTTCTCTTTAATTCAGAATCACTGGAAGACCGAGAAAGAGTCTGGCATCTCTAAAAAAAATATGCTCTCCTTCCCTGGACTAACTGTTTGGAAAGTGTATAGGATCTGTTGGTATACTCTTTTATGGACTCTGAGCATTAAAATCATCACCAGCATCATCACTCTGTAAGAGAAATTTTCCTAGAGTGGAAGTAGGAAGAGTAACACAACACTTCGAGCCTAACCAATATATCTTTTACATGTTTAATAACAGGAGGTGGATGTGTGTAAAAGAATGATGTCAAGAAATAAAACTGGTCTGAGTTTGATCAGAGAAAGGATAGAAAGGTACACTAACTAGACACAGTGATTCTGAGATGCCACTCGTTGAAACCCACTACATCGGGAGTTGTCTTGGAGAACTTCGTAACAGAGAACCCTTGAGCCAAAAGTCTCAGCTGCTCATTGTCTCTATGATAATTTAAAACCATTAGATACTCTATCAATACAACTTACTCCATTCTAGACTTACCAAGCAACCTGATGACTATAATTTGACTTATCATGTAAATCAAAGGTTTCAATTCTCCTGAGCTCACATACCTGCTTCTGCTTCAAGCATCCTTAATCCTTCCCCTCACCATGCTCTCTTTGTGGGTCTAGACCCTACTGACTGCAGACACCTCCCTATAATGAACTCATCTGTCACCATAGCTTCATTTAGGAGCTGTTTTGTAGCTGGACATGTATGTTAGCGCAGACTTCACTGTTGAATTCTGGACTTGTGCATCCAAAGTGCATGCTGATACTTCCCCTTGCTGTTTCCACAGGAACCCCACTCTCCACATTTGCAAAACAAAACACACTAGACCCTTATAGCTTCTTATGTAATCCCTGCTTCATGAATGAAATGGTACTGACCACTTGCCCAAGGGGGAAGTCTGAGAACAGTCTTTGACCACTGTCTCTCCATATAGCAAAGCAGCCAGTATGACCTGCTGATTTGTTTCTCCACACAGTTCGGAGGTCACTCGTGTCTTTATCTCTAATTCTGGGGCTGTGCTTTGCAGTCGCCAGTATATCTCACGTGGTCTCCAATCTCCTGTCTTCAGTCTTGATTCTTCCGCTCATTCCATTCTCTGTATTGAAGCAAGAGACATTTTTAGAATATAGATCTGATTGTGTCACTTCCCACTACCTTCACTATAAAGTTCAAACCTCTTAATGATGTGTGAACCCTTCCTGCTCTGGTTACCCCCTTCCCTCTCCAGCTACATCACTTGACGGACTCTTCATATATTATGGAGTAGCCTCCCTTAGATTCTTGCAGTTCTTCAAGTGGACCGTTCTCTCTCTTGCCCGCAGACCTTTGCATATGCTGTTCTCTTTGCATACAAACAGAGGGAAAAGCTTACATTTACTCATTGGGAACATTAAGAAGGCTGTTTCATACAAAAGGCATTACAAGTGAAGGGCATCACAATTGGGAATACATTAAAACTTTTAGTTTTCCCAGGATGATCCATTAATGGTAGAAGCATTATGTAGGGGATTCCCGAGACCTTAGTTCTAGTGCTAATAGATTAAAAAGTCATTTTGGGACATTATCAAATCATAGTTTTTCTGGGTCTCACTTTTTCTTATCCCTGCCATCCTATTACAGGATTATTGTGTAGATCCAAAGAGATCAAGATAATGAGAATTATTTACTTATTGAAAATATGGAAAATGAATAGCATCACTTTTCCAGTCTGGCTTTTGCCCTACCCTCACCTCCCTACTAACTGGAACATCTCCCCCTTTCAGTTTATTCTTCCCCCTCACCTCCTTGTAGCCACCCACTTCTAGTCTCTTTTAGGACCAAGTTTAGAGTGTAGATTTTCCAGGATGCTTTTTTGCAAATCTTCAGAACTAGGCTGAGAGCTCTACCTATGAGACCTATAGAACCCTTACCTTTACCCTCCACTCCCACCAAAACTTAGCAGCTCTATTGTCACTTCGATTTACTCATTGCCTCCTTCCTTAGACTGAACTGCTTCAACTTGCTTTAAGTATCTCTTTGTCATGCAGGAGAATATTCTTCTGTATGCAGAAGGACAGACGGAAGGGAAGTGTTCAATGTAGAAGATTGTTCTTAGAATAACCAGGTAATTAATTGCCTATTGCTTCATGGACTCTGATATATATGTTCTTTAATTTTAATGCAGAAAGCTTTTTTCTTTAATTCAGGGATGTACACATTATTTTTCTATATCAACTATGCCTCTGAAGAGAACTTGATTTTCCCAGGATCATTTTATTAGAAGGGTTTAGATGGGGTTCTGTTCTCTTAATTTCTAATGCAGATTTCAGTACATTGTATTCTACAACCTCTCAATAAATGAACTCTGTAAATAAATACAGATATAACTATTGGGTAATTAAAATGTAGGTAATTGAGAGTTTCTTTGTGGATGTGATTGCATCCCCATTTTTATTTTTTAAAAAAATCACTTTTATTAAAATCTTCTAAAATGAAAACTGTTGAAATAGAAACTTTATTTTACAAGTGTAGTTCCGGACATGATGTTTCAATTAAAATATGTTTTGTTAATGAGCCTTTGTCTAAGACCACCATATCCTGATAGGTGGTGTAAAGTTTCTGGTCCTCTCATAGCTAAGTGAGTAGTAGATGCCCCAGGAGGAAAAGGAGGCAGTGTTACTTCAGGCCACCAGACACCCCTGGGCTTCTGAGAGGAAAGGTCTCAGACACTGATAGTGGAGGAGAGAGAAATCCTAAAAGATAAGAGAAATCGCAAGGCTAGTTCAGGGACTGCTTATAGGGTGATTCAAATCCTGCTCACCTATGCCAGGAGCTCTGCAGAGAACTCCGCCAGCTGTCTAGGGTGATAGGGAAGGTTCTCTGAAGCCCTATTCCATCATTCCCCTTGAAGACGACCTCAGCTCTTCCCCATCACTCTTCGGGGTTCCTGTTTGCTGAAGTCAAATATAACTTGAAATGCACGTGGTCTTTTTGATCACTTCAAATTCTAATAATGAAGCTTATCAAAATGAAGAGTAGAGTCGGCACCCATGACTCAAGAATATAGTAATTATCGGGTACAGATTCAGTAATATGTCCTTTACAAGGATGCACTCTGAATGTGACCATGAAATTTAATCCTAAAAATGAGATTGATGATATGCTCATTTACTTTTCTAATGTGAGATTGTCTGAATCTTTGAATTAAAATGCTTCATCGTTACTGGAATTTCCTGGAGGAGAGGGCTGACTATTAGCCCTTACAGTCTGGCCCCCTTCCTCTGGGTTTGAGAGTATGTGTGTATATCTATGTTATGTTCCCTCTGAACTTTCCAGTAGCAGTTCCTGTGAATTGAATCTCTCCGCCAGAATATCGAGTTCTGCTGTCCTCATTTCCAGTGGTTTGCAATGCAAATCATCAGGGTGGTAACTCACAATACGCATAATACTATCACCATGGTAACCAAATGAAGACAAGTTTGCTTTACTTCCTTGGCAAAGGACTTTCAGTTCTGCATTCAGAGCTGATGACCCTGCCACAGGCAAAGGGCATTAAAGGAAAAGCAGGAGGGCTCATAGAAACAAAAACACAACGGAAGGAAGCATTATCTTCACTCCTTACACATTCTTCTTCTGAGTCCAGGACTTGCTGTTACTCTTACCTGCCACCATTTCTAACTACCTTCTTACTGCTTCTGTCTTTTGAGGGCAGAGTAGAGAGAATCGCTATGTATCTTAATCCTCAACTTGACCATGGATTTTAATAAGCAGACTGACTGTCCTGGCTTTCATGACTAACTTCTAAATAAGAGCAGATACAAACCTGGGTCAGAGTCCTCTGGTCATAAGGACTTTCCAGTGTTAGCCGTTGTGATGCTCAAGGATACAGGACACCTTTTGTGAATAGGTACAGCAAGCTCCAAGGGCCACTTCTCTGCTGAGACACCTTTCTTCTGCTATAGTAGCTCTTACAATTTGTTTATTTCTAGCCTGTGGGGGAGGGGATATTAGTTCTCTGTTCTCATTTTCTCTCAGTTGGAATGAAAGAAATAATAGCATGTTCTGAAACTTTTTTACCTGCAGCTGTGTGACTGGGTGATTCTTCGGAAGAAAGACTATTAGCAATAACATTAATTGATCTAGTTGTCATGGATTCTGGCCTGGACGATTTCAGCACCCCATGGGTGGCTGCCATTAGCATGAAAAGATCTAAACACAGGGATGGAAATGCTCTAGGCTCAAAATTGTTAGCGTTTTTCAAGCAATGTTTCTGAGGTCAGATGTAGAAATTACACTCTCCTTTTTTTTTGTAGCTATTCTTTGTATATTGAGACTTTTGTGACCTGTTCACTGATTATTTTTTTCCCTTACTATCTGAGGGAGGTCTAATTCATTAAGACAAAGTGAAAGAGTTAAACTCTTTGGCTTTAACGAATCAGTGAATTCACTAAATATGAAAACTGAGCTTGAACTTCTGGGGCCATGTGGGATTGTTTGATACAGGTGGAACCTACTATAGAAGTAAAAACAAAAACAAACAAACAAAAAACTTGTTTTGAAAGAGTGGGGAAAACTGATTCACGGATAGGCTTGCCAGATAACAAAAAGAAACCAGTTACATTCATATTTTAGATAAACAGCTATTTTTTTTATTACAAACATAGCCCAAGGAATGCATGGGCTATGTTTATGCTAAAAATTATTTGTTTTTGATCTGAAATTCAAATTAACTCCATGTCCTATATTTTTAGTTGCTAACGCAGGCAACTTGATTTAGGGATGACTCAGTTTATGATTTCCTAACAACGACAGTCCTTTTACCATTATTTGTTGGCATCCACTAAACATGACTTTCCCTTCTTTCCATAGATTGCACCTTTTAGGTGCTGGTGCATTTTACCTAAGTGTTTACCAATAATGTTTTACTTATCAGTATTTCCACAAACGTTGAGCATGTCAGTTTCCCCACCTTCTAGGTATTCTCACTCCAATTGATATCTGAGACTTAAATATGGTAACCTATTACCTTTTCAGTTTTCATTTCTTGAATATTAAGTAGGCTCATTACATTTATATTTTTTGTCATTCATAGATTTTCTATTTTTTAATTGCCTGATCATTACATTGCTTCTACTTCCGTGTATCTTTTTCTTATTGATTTATAATTGAATGTCATATGGAAAAATATGAAAATTTTTAATGACACGTATACTGCAAATTTTGCATTATTTTTTAAAATTGTTTGACATGTTTATTATTTTTACCACAGTAAATTTTAAGGTTTTATGTGGTCAAATCCATTATGCTTACCCTTCATTACCTGCAGTGTCATTTCTCTACAGGCACTCACCACCTCAAAATTAGAAAAATGTTTACCAATATTTTATTCTAGGATTATTGTTATTTCACTTTTTTCACATTAAATTCTCAACACTATTGAAATTTATTTTGATGAATTATTTAGGACTCTTCTTTTGTATTTCATTTGTTTAATTAATTATTTAATTTAGAAATAATTATATATTTACATACAGTTGTAGGAAATAATAAAAAGTCTAAATAACCTATTTCTACATATATGGAATTTTAAGTAGGATTGACTTTGTCTTCTTGGTATAATCAATAGGTACAAAGTTGTAATGTCATGACAGTTTCTTAATCATTTAGAAGGAATAATATCTATTCCCTTCTCTACATTCCCTGAGATTTGATGGTTATGATTGATCATGGTGAGAAAGAAAAAATGATGACACCCCTGATGTCAGAGGAGTAAAAAATTGTCTGGGTAGGAAAGGGGATTTAGACACAGGAACTGGCTTAAATTTTGATCTCTTCTCCGACTACCAGATATTTCTTTGTGTTATTGGACAGAGCACTTTCCTGTTTATGAAACTGAGAACTTTACCATCATGATGGCTTCCTACTGGACTGAAAAAATTATGCAATTTTTAATGTGTAACAATATATTTTTCAATGTGAGATGTGTGCACCTGAAGATATTAAGGTGAATTGCTCAACCAGTCATCTTTTAAAGATATTAGGAAAGGAATGTGGAAGGGAGGTGTAACAGAGCTCGACTGAAGTATTCTTAAGAGAAATAGCCAACTGCATTGGTCAGGGTTCTCCAGAGAAATGAAATGGAATACGTGTGTGTGTGTGTGTGTGTGTGTGTGTGTGTGTGTGTGTGTGTGTGTTGATAGATATATAGATAGATAGAGATTTAGATGTAGATATAGATGATAGAGATAGAAATAGATATGTATATGTATATATATATATATGTGTATATATATATATGTATATATATATACACATATATATATACATATATATATACATATATATATATATAGAGAGAGAGAGAGAGAGAGAAAGAAAGAAAAGAAAAGAAAAGAAAAGAAAGAAAGAAAGAAGAAAGATCTACATTTATTTATCTATCTATAGAGAGATTTACTATGAGGAATTTGGCTCATACAATTTTGAGACCTGAGAAGTTTCATGAGCTGCCATCCACAGGCTGGGGACCTAGGAAAGCTGGTGGTGTAGTTCCATTCTGAGTCCACAGCTTGAGAGTCATGAAGTATAAATCCCAGTTCCAGAGCAGGGAGAGACTGATACCCCAGCTCTGCCAGTGAAGGCCAAGGAAAGAGAATTTTTCCTTTACCTTTTCCCTCTATTCAGGCCCTCAGCGGATTGTGTGATGCCTCTTCACGTTAGGGTGAGCAATCTGTGTGACTCAGTCTCCCGAGTCAAATGCTAATCTCTTCTGGAAGTACCCCCACAGACACACCCAGAAATAATGTTTAGACAGATCTCTGGGCACCCCCATGGCCCAGTCAACTTGATACATAAAATTAATCATCATACCCTTGGTTAAGATGACTTGTGATTTCAGTAAGTTAACACTGAAGAACATCTGTTTAATTGTTGCAGAGCCACTGTTTAATAGCCTTTTGGTAGAATTTATGCTATAATTGCTCATGGGCATTTTAATCTCCTTATTTAGAATGTTTACCTATCCATTATCCCACCTTCAAGAGCCAAGGCCAGTACCTCTTCCAAAAATTGTTTTTACACCCCTGAATAAAGATTTTTCCCCTTTAATATTTGAGAACAGTTGTTCGTTTTGTACATCTCTTAAAATGCCTATCATATTCTGCTTCATAATATACAGTTGATTAGTACTATTTCTTGTAGTCAACTGCAAGATCCTCAAAGTTCTTTTATACACAGTAGATAGTAAAATATTGAATTGAATTGAATGAATAGATATCTATTAATCTTATTTATCAGTAGTTCATGTATATAATGTGCTTTTGTAACTACAAATGCATGGTATTGTGCCTGACGTGCTAGAAACCAAGCAGGTGAATAAATCACAATTGCCATCCACTGAGAGCACAGACAAGGACCAGGGTCAGACATTATTCTTTCATTAAACAGTTGTTGCTAATCACCTATTATTATCCATATACCAGACTAAGTGCCATGGATACAAAAATAAATATGTCACAGTTCTTGCCCCCAAGGAATCCATTTAGTTGCTTGGAAAAGGCGGAAGTGTAATAAACCACTTGACCTGAGTGTGAAGAGAGCTACGCAAAGAGTTGCACAAGTTGCCGTGAGTGTTAGGAGCAGGCTAGGGTGGGAATGGAGAGTGATAAAAAGAAAAGTTCTATATGGACCATAGAGTGGTATTGAGTAAAAAGAAGCACACTGCTAGTGGAGGGATCTTCGCCACGGGGTATCAGCAGGGAGGGCGGATTTGTGAACACGTGGTTCTGTGCGTCCAGAATATGGTGTGCACGAGGAACCTGGATTGCAATGAAGTGGGAGTGGGAGACCAGAGGGAGATCACAGATGCCCCCACATCCTTTCATTCCCCCCCCCCCCCCCCCCGGGATGAGGCAAGGCAAACGTTGAGAAGACAAGAGTAGAAATGTAGAGAAAAGAGGGACTCATTGAAAAAGAAAAACACCTTTAGAGTTGGCATGGAACTGAAACAGGGCTAACAGCTCATAAATCAGTCGATCCAACTTTACCAGCCTCGAAGACCTTTCAGGTTTCCAGAAAGCTGTATTACAGTTCTTGAATTAATAATCTTCTGTTTATTTTACCAGCAAAAGTTGAAAACTCCAAGTCCAAGAAACTGACTTTGGGTTCCAACTTGGGCATAACGGCCTTGTCTTTCAATCCAGCTTGCTCTGAAATGGCAGAAGTGAGCACCCTTCACATATTTCATGGTGGGAGGAAGCCACCCACAGAATAAGTCATCACAGACTGCTTGTTCTTCCCAGCAGAGTGTTGATAGAACATGCTCTTCCCCAGGATCTGCCTCTACTTCACTGAATCATTTGGAAATCTTTAGAAGTGTTTGTGGGGCTTGGATACTTGGATAGGAAAGAAGAGCAGAAGGGTGTTCCTGGCTGGGCTTTGTTGTTTGAGTTGCTGAGTGGTCTCCCTAACCTACAAATAACAGGAACAATGTTTGATGCTTCTCACTTGGATCGTTTTGATAAACATAACTTTAAAAGATTTTTTAAATGTGAGCTCCATTGGTCAAATATTAAACAGTGTATGTGGAGGCTAGAAATACAACAATCAACTTATGGAGTTATCTCATCTCATCCAATTTGCAGGAGGAAATTACATTCCAAGACAACTTAAAACTACATGCCCAGTGTCATGCAACTAATTAACTAGTTGTCAATGAATTAAAATAAGTTTTTGTTTTTCCAGTGATGAATTAAGATCTTTATCTACTTGTTAGCCATTGGAAAGCACGAAAGAGGAGGTAAAATAAGGTATTTACTCAGATAGCTTTGGCTGAAATGGTGGAAGTAGGAATCATGTGATTACTTAGAAATTTTTGCTTTAAAGTGGAGGTAAAAATACACACACACACACACACACACACACACACACACACACACACACACATCCTGCTCCTGGGGAGCTGGGGAGTCACCGTGCATGGAGTATGGAGGATGGAGAGGAGCAAAGCAAGTCTGGACACTTTGATATCTTATGATAGCTTGAAAGAAAATGTGATGTAAAATTAATAAAAGAAAGCCAGTTTTTTCTCATTTTCATTATTCTTAAAATTATAAAAACTTGGTAACAGTTCAGTACATTTCTTTTTTTGTTTTTTCCCAGACTTATTTTTGTTTTGTTTTTACAAAATTGAATTTTTGGTATCTATAAATGGTTTTGCATCTCTTTTTTAAATTTAAACATGATAATATAAGAAATGTCCCACATTAACAGGAGTTCTTTATACACATAAGGACTAACGGCATAGTGATCAGAATAGAAATAATCTGAAAAGAGACTCACTTTGGGTTAAGTCAGTATTGGCAAGAATTTGGTTCCAAGTATCCTGGTGACAGAGTAGTTAACTAGAGGGATTAGCAGAGGCCACACGCCATACCTTCTGCCCTGTGAGTCCCCGGGCAGTTTAAGGCTGTGTCCCTTTCCAAAGGGTCATTCCAGGGGTCAAACCCATGGACACCAATGGGAGACCCTTCGAGCATCAGAGAATCCATTTCCGGAAGCAGATTTGTTTACTAACTGGGAAGGTAGCCACTAAAACAGAGGGAACAAAGAGTTTTTCTTTACAAACTGGCCTCTGACCCTTAACGTTTAGCAAGGGTTCTCACTTTCCCTGGCAAACTTTTTCCTACTCTGAGGCCAAGTACAACCGAGCTGACAGGGAGTGTGTCCCCACTGGTTGTTCAAGGCGGGTGGTGGAGATCACACATGCCATTGTAGAGTGGAATTTTGGGGACGGACCAATAAAGCAGCACTTTCATACAAAACTTTGATGGTTTTTAGTGTTATATTTGCAAAAGTGGTAGCTAAATTAAAATTCAACAAATTCAGCAATTTGTCAGCTGCTTGACATCTCCTGCTCACACCACAGAGCAGAATCTCTCAAGATTAAAAAAAAAAACTGACTTTCAGCTGAGGTCAGTAAAGGAGCAAGATTCTTTGGGGGATTTTATTCTTCCATAATACATTATTCCTTTCTTCAAACCCTGATCCTTTATTGAGTCTGATATTTCATGAATGTTGTTAAACATGATTTTGGAGTTTTCTTCCTTTTGAGATTTTGCACTGTCGGAGTTGATGCTCTGGTTTTAATTCACACACAGAAGATGCAAGACGTTGCCAAAGAGAACTTTTTATTTACTCAAAAAACCCAAGGCTTACATACGATTAAATAAAAAAAAAGTAAATGCAGTTCTGAAGGTTATTTTGTTTAGTGTTACGAATTCTGGTTTACCAAACCATTTTGTAAGCATTAAAAATACAGTCTAATCTTATTATTTTTGCCTTGTGTTATCATTGAAATTTTTATGAATATTTATTTCCTCTCAGAACATATTCATAAAGTTAGCTTTCTGAAGTTTCCTGGCTACAATGCTCACTGTTAATATAGGTATTAACTTTACCTTTTACCCAAATGCTTAATTAATTGAAATGTCTTAGTACTTGCTTTATTTTAACAGACTGTTAACAGTCATCACACTTGTCATTAATTTTTTCAGTAATTTACTACTGCAACAATAAAGTGTATATTTACACTTCTAATGAATGATAAAGTTTTTAATATATAACATATAGTGAGTCTCCTTCTGCCAATTGCACCTAGAATGTTTACCTATAGTTAGAATATTCAGATGTTTACAATAAATCTGAACGACTTACCTTGTCGAAACACTGATTAGAAATGGTCTACATGTCACGTGATGAGGGATTATGCATAAGGTTAGGGATGCAGTACATGATGCTAGAGTGGGTGTTTGACTATTTGGTCATCTCTCTCAAAGCTTGAAGAATAAACTTATGCAAATTCAAGTAGATGATGTAGAAAATATCTAGTCAGAAAATGTGGCTTTAAACCCTAGCTTTGCTAAGTTAATTTTGTGTGTATTTATTTAGCACCTTCTATGTGCTCCTCAGCATCTGGCAGAGACACATTAGTGAGTAAGAGTGGGTCCCTTGTTCCCACTGTGCTGATAATCAGGAGTTTAAGCAATTTCAACAGGTGCTCTAAGCTTCCGTCTTCTTCTCCTACTCTCTGAGCCTTCTAAGGATGTTCATAAATGTCAAATGAGATAATGGGGAAGTCTACATTTCTTATGCCATGTGCAAAATATATTTATCAATATTCTCATTGTCCCAGCAACCCCATAGAGTAGCTAGTAAAGCTTCACAGTCATGAGAATGTGCTTCGATCCTGGATGTTGTGCGACCTTCAATTTGCAACTCAATCCTTCTGCTCTTCAATTTACTATAAAATTGTGACATTTAGATTACTTCCTTCATTGACAATTAGATTAAATAACAGCTGTATAGAATTCAGTGTGGACTCTAGCACTTAATACGCATTCCACTGAGGTTAACAGTTATTAAAATTCAGTACAATTTATCCTCCTCCAAAAAATAAGGAAATGCAGAGAGATTATATAATTTGCCCAAGGCCACACAATGAGTTGCAGAGAAGAGACTTGGCCAAGTTGATCTGTTGCCAAAGCCTTTGTTTTTTACATTTTGGGTCTGTAAAACTATTTTTATAGATGTAACTATTGCATAAATTTGTGGGATACTTATTGTGTTAATTGCTGTTTTTAAACTTTCTCCTTGGCTAGGTGTGTCCACTAGTTCAATTCCTCTGCTCTCTATTCCCATCTCCATCCACCAGATAGAATCTACTGGAGGGCGGATGTGGCCTGGTGATGGGTGATGCCACATTAGTCCCTGGTCTCCAGCACCTCTCCATTGAGAGAGAACCATTTGACTGCATTGAGGCAGGGTCTTCAGCTTGGGGGGTGAGCCAGGCTGTTGGAGATGGTGAACCTGGCTCCACTCACTGGACTGTAAGCATGCTGGCCTTCTCCCTCTCACTGAGTGTGCCAGGCCCAAAAGCTGAGCTCACTGTGTCTGATTTGTTTGTGTTTTTGAAATCAGTGTGCCGAACTCCTCTCCTATGATGGCGGAGAAGTCACGTGGACCTGACAGCCCTCAAGGAAGCCAAGAAAAGAGCAGGAGAGACATCCTGAGGTCCACCAAGAGCGCATGGGCCCCCCTGGATGAGCGGCTGCCTCCAGGCTCTGAGGAGGAAAGCCAGCATCTCCCCATCCCCACGCTGGGTGAGAGCGGCCCCTCGGGGCTGTCTGAAGCCATCCTGCTATGGGCGATGAAGGATGTGGGGGCTTTAAACTGAGGAGGGGCTAGTGATTTAGGAAAAAAAGACTTGTTTTTGAAGATAACAGTGCTCTCGGCATGCTGCCAGAAACTTTATGACATGGGCACTTCTTTATTTTTTTTTTTAGAGGTCAAATGATTTTACTATACTTATTTTCCAATTACAATTGGCATTCAATGTCATATTAATTTCAGGTATACGTCATAGTGATTAGACATTTATATGATTTACAAAGGGATTCCCCTAATAAGTCTAGTCCCCACCTGGCACCACACACAGTTATTACTATGCCTTTGACTATATTCCCTGTGCTGTGCTATACACCCCCATGACTGTTTTGCAACCGCCGATTTGGACTTCTTAATCCTTTCCCCTTTTTTCACGCATCCCCCCAATACTCCTCTCATCTGGTGACCATCAAAGTGTTCTCTGTATCTATGAGTTTGTTTCTGTTTTGTTTGTTTATTTTGTCCTGTAGATTCCACATATAAGAGAAGTCACACAGTATTTGTCCTTCTCTATCTGATTTATTCCGCTTGACCTAATACCCTCTAGGTTTATTCATGTTGTCACAATGGTAAGATTTCATTCTTTTTTGTGACTGGGTAATATTCCATTACACACGCGCGCGCGCATTTTTATCTAGTCATCTATTGATGGACATTTAGGTTGCTTCCACATCTTGGCTATCGTAAATAACACTGCAGTGAACCTAGGGATGCACATGTCTTTTCAAATTAGTATTTTGGGTTTTTTCATAGAAACACCTAGATGCAGTATTACTAGATCATAAGGTAGTCCTTTTTTAAATTTTTTGAGAAACCTCCATACTGTTTTCCATAGTGGCTGCACCAATTTTTAATCCCACCAAAGGGCACAAGAGTTCCCTTTGCTCCACATCTTTGCCCTTGCTTGTTGGTTTTTGATATACTGATGATGGCCATTCTGACAGGTGTGAGGTGATAGCTCATGGTGGTTTTAATTTGCATTTCTTTGACGATGAGTGATGTTGAGCATCTTTTCACATGCCTTTTGGCCATCTGTCTGTCCTCTTTGGAGAAACGTCTGTCCAGGTCCTCTGCTGAAATGCGCACTTCTGATTTCTCCTACAGACACTCAAAACACAGACCTTCTTGATGGAAATAGACTCACTCAAGAACGAACTTTTGTTTCCTTTCCACTTGAAAATCCCCTCATCTTAAGACTCCCAGGGCCCCAAAGCTGTATGGGGTCCATGCCAGAGACACGAGGCTTCCTTCTGGATTTCAGACTCTTTGTCAAAAGGTTCTTATTTGCTAGGTCTTATATGAGGCATCAACAATAATTTAATAGTTTAAAGAGTAATAAGAAAACGCTCTCCCTTCACTGTGATGTAACTGTTTAATGATTTTTCTTCTTTGCCCACCACCCACTTTATTCTACCCCTTCACATTACCTCAATTGAAGAATAAACTCTTTCTATGTCCACATGGCCTTTTGGGTTCACCAGACACCTGGTGAGACAGCAATTCAGGTATCTCACTGTTTGGTAGGATAAAGTCAAAGGAAATCAGCCTAGAGTAGCCTGTAGCCAACCAGAATTGAAACAAATATTTAACAGGAAACAAATATTTAACGGGAAATGCTGCCTTGATAGCCCTCTCTTTTGTGCCAGTGATAAAGATCCACCTTTAAAGGCTGGTACCTTTTTAACACAAGGTGCCTTTGGCAATCCTACGAGTCTAGTGCAATTTGTCTCTGGAATGAATGCAAATTTGGTTTCTAACCTGGCAGAGAATTCCTTGCAAATAAACATCCCTGGCTAGCTGCCTTAGGTAAATGTCAGGATTCAATAAGGAGAGGCTCCAGGGTGATTTACGTTCTACAAGACAAACGTCTCATACGCTTGTTCTCCCTTCGCACTCACGCCAGGTAATTCAATAATTATTCTAACATCGCTTGCTCTTCGGTAATTTGTTTCCTCCGTTTACATCATCTTTTCTTTTTTTTTTTTTAAGTTACAGTCTTTCGGCAAGTTTATATTTCATTCTCAGGGAAGGCTGACTATGGAAAACAGGAAGTTTTGCCTTGGGGAAAAAAATGAATATACTTATAGAAACATGTGACTACACTTGCAGGAAAGGGAGCTATCGGGTGGTGGCTGAATAATGAAGTGGAGTTGTTTTAGCTGGTTGTGCTTTGACTGAATGGTCTGTTTCTTCTCACTTGTAGAAGATGCCAAACAGGAAAGTATTCAGCAGTGGCTGGACTCTGGATTCTTGTAAGTGATTCTTTGTGCCCTTACACCATTTCTCTCGCAAAGGTCTACAAAAACAATGTGGCTCATTCTTCTGGGGCAAGGTGTGACGTGTAGGGATTTTCACTGTAACTCGGTGCTTGACAGATTACTCTTATTATTGCAAAGTTTATGTTCCAATTTAAAAGTACCAAATAGAATAGTCCTCTCCTGATAAAGCCTAACTCTGCATTTACTCTCATCTGTTTAATTAAAGCGTGGTTTAGTATCCTTTATTTACACACGTTGTTTGAGTCACAATACTTTCGTTTCTTTACAGTGTAAACGAAAACTTTCAGCAAGCCAGCGACCACACTGGTAAGGCAAAGGGGGCCCAGGAGCTCTTATGCTTTGGGGACTTAAATAGGGACTTGAATATTAACAAACATATCTGTGCAAATCTTCTCAAAAGGAGAATGATCAGATTCCTAGACATGGAACAAATCTCACAAAAACATACAGCTCTATCCCTTTGTTTGCCATATGAGACAGGCGGTGTCCGGCAGCGGGTTGGTGGCTGGAAAGCAGGACTCTTAAATATCATCATTGCAGACTGGAGCAGAGCTCTCCCTGGGTTCTATGAAGATATTTTGCAAAGATGTAATTATGGAAATGAAATAGTTTCACTTTTCCTCACACCGTATTGTAGTTTTATTTCTAAATCTCATTTCTTTCTATTCTTTGGTCTCAAAATTATATCCTCTCTTTCTAATGATGCATTTGTTCTCAGAAAGAACAAATGATGGAATTCTATAGCAAATGGTAAAATTATGTATTTCTGAGGCAGAAAATGCACCACACTGGTTACATTGAAATTTGCTATAAAGAAAAAGAACTTTAATTACAAGTCTCACAGTTCCCATCATCATTAAATAAAATACCATATTTCATAGACTCTAAGACCCCTTGATCTTACACTAACATTTTAAGTTCCACTCAGATAGGAAAATTTAAAAAAATACAAGCCCTGGCAATTATAAAAGAAAAGCGACAGTGATATAGCTCATTTCTTTTTTTTTTCATTTATTTTAAATTAATTAATTTCTTTTAATCAAATAATTTATATTTACTTATTTGTTTATTTTAATTTTTATTACATTTATTGGGGTGACACTAGTTAATAAATTTTATATAGCTTTCAAGTGTACGATTCAATAATACATAATATGTATATTGCATTGTGATTTCATAGATGTTAACATGTGAAAAATGTCTGTTTTAAAATTGAAGAAATGCCATTAATAATGTATTTTAAAATGATACAAATTAAGAGTTTAATGAGTAGAGGAAAAAATTATTAGTCCAATTGTTATTTACTTGGCTGATTTTAATTACTTTGCTTTCTTCACTGCCTTTAAAATTAAGTTTGACCATTGGCTACAAACCCGTTTAAATATGGGATTTTTTTACTTAAAAAAAGTAGGTGTAATCACTGATTTGTCAAGCTTTTTTTTTTTTTGAAATATAAAAGTTCCATGATATAAAAGTCTCTGGAGATGTTCATTTGCTGATAAATTGAACTTAAGTAATTCTCTTTATAATAGTCTGACTCAAGGAAAGGTGGGAGCTTAAGAAATACAGTCAGCATTTCATATCCCCTTGACGTTTCATCTTGCCCGGGTCGTGGTTGGGGGCCTGCCACAGGTCTGAGGTTGTCAGTGTCTGTGAAAAGCTTTACTCCTCAGAAATGAAAGACAAGTCACGGCCCGCCCTCCTCATAATCAAGTCAATGACCTATAAAGGCACAGACATGCGGAGAGGACGTGGAGGAAAGGAAGGATGTTAGAATAGCTCTGAGATCAGAAACACACAGTTTCAGTTTGCCAGGTCCTTTATCTTCAGCGAGGGTTCTAATAAGAATGGAATAGCTTCTTACAGGTTTAATTGAGCCTTCACGTTTACAAGGCCCTTTCTCATCTGTCAGATTTGAAACTCAGTGACCTGTGTGGTAGGTAGCAAGGCTGGTGTTTATTTCTGTTTTGCAGGTGAGGAATCTGGGGCACAGAGTAGTCACGTGCCACAGTTTTTGGTCACAGCTGGTTAGCGGCAGGTGGAGGAATTTGAGCCCCGGCATTCTATTAGCCCCTCTGGGCACCGGCGAGATTGAAACACAGTGAATTCAGGGAAGCCAAGAGCCGTGCTGAAAAGTGTGGAAGCTAGAATTCCAGAGACGAGGACCTGAAGGTTGTGGGGAAGGTTGTGGCAGGGAGAGAAAGTGGTGAAACAAAAAAGAACTGGAGGAGAAAGAAAAGTACTCACTACAGAAGGGAAACGCCTGTAGAGACTCAGAATCCTAATGTGATGTAGTTAGTTACATAGGGCAGCCCTGACAGCTTAAAACAGAACGTTATTCTCTCGCCGTTCTGAAGGCTGGAAGCCTGAAATCAAGGTGTCGGCAAGGTCATTCTCTCTCTGAAGGTTCCAGGGAAAAATCCTTCCTTGCCTCTTTCTGGCTTCGTGTGGCTCCTATCCACCCTCGGCATTCCCTGGTTTATAGCTGCATCATTTCATTCTCTGCCTCCCTCTTCACGTGGCTTTCTCTTCCTGTGGGTCTTCTCTTATAATAAGAACTCCTGTCATTGGATTCAGGATTTAGGACCTACCTTAATGAATGCTGACCTCACCTATACCAATTATATCCCAAAGACCCTACTTCTAAAAAAAAGGACACATTCGTAAGTGAAATTTCAGATACAGAAGTAAAAACTTGGGGTGCTACTATTCAATCCGCTATAAGTGGAAATCAGTCTGAGCTGGTTTCCCTCAGTGATCAGTCTGGGACTTTATACATTAAAATAGCAACAAGTTCAAGGTGCCTGCCCATAATCAAGTCAGTGACCTAGTACCTCTCATAGGAGTCATTCAGTGGACCTCCAGGCCTTGGACTGTGTGCCCCAAATAAAATGGAGAGGTGAAATAAGGCATTAGCAGTCCTGTTGCTGATTTCCTCTTGAGTCTTGAGATGGCCAAGGTGGGGTCTTGGCCTTTAATGGGGAGTCTTTGGCTCTCATGCTTCTATGTGGCTACTTGAAGTCTCATTTTTACTAACCTGGAATCTGATTGGCCCATTTTCCATCCAGTTTACCACACTGTGCTAAGTAAAGCCCCTAACCCTTGGCACTTCAGCCTCTTCATCAGGAGAGCTGGGAGGGGCAAGAAATTAGTACATACTGAGGGCACACACGCTATCTATAATCTCATTTACCAGCGCCATTGTCTACGGTAGATATTATCAAGGTTAAGTAACTTGCCAAAAGTAGCACAGTTAGTAAGTAAGGGAGTTGAGTAAATTTAAACTTGGATCTGTCTGACCCTACAGACAGGCTACCTCTCTAGAGGACCCTCGCAGGACATTTGGCCTTGTCCCCTGAGTCATTTGGGCCACATCAAAAGGTCCTGGAAATTTGGTCTTATCAAAAGCATCCATGAGCATATTTGATCCGTGCCCAATGGCCCTTAATATTTGATCCTGTCAAAAATGTCCACACTTTTCAAATGTCCCTGGGTTCGAATAGTCCATATCATTTATTTATACTTTTGGTTTACAGGATTAGTACATAAAAATACTGTCATGTTTGCTGGCCCAATAATTGCTTTGTGGTCGTATGGTCAGTGATCGCTTCTCACCTTGGCAGCCAAGCTGGTCGTGGCACATGGAGCTAGATAGGGGGTTAGGGCTCGAACCTTGCGAAGAGAGGAGTTTATGTTAACCATGCACGTTTTGGCCGGGACCAAATATCAAGGACATTTTGGCACAGACCACTTGCAGGTCTCCATGGGCATTTTGGACAGGACCAAATGTCCGCTAGTCTAGAGGACTAGTGTCACTTACTATCCATGTAATGCAAGGAAACCCCAGGGAGGAAAGCTCTGAATTAACGCCCCTGCCAGAAAAGTCAGAGCTGAGTGAGGTGGGCGACTTCACTGGCATTTACTTCTCCCTCTGGGTCGTCTGACCCCTGTGTACCAGCCATTGGGGCCACGGCACAGTCCTCTTCAATTTAAATTTTTTGAAGCGAGACAACACTAATTGTTTTTTTATGTCAATCAAGTGTCTACAGAAAAATAAAATTGCCATATTTAGATCTTAAAATTAAAAAAAAAAAGATGTGTCAAATAATTTTTCTAGAAAGCCATAAGGAGCCATTCTATCTCAATTCCACAAATTTTAAATTTCAAGAAACAAAATTCTTAGAAATTTGACATGACTGAGAAACTAATGCTGAATAATAGTTGGGAAATTTTTTGGTTATTGTGTTTTTTTATGAAGCTCACTAGATTTCTGATCTCTATACCTTTCAATCTCAAAAGTAATAATAATACTGATTATAATTAGTAGTTATTATATATTGGGTACCTAATATTTATTAACTATTACGAGGTACTCTTCAAACAAAACAGCAAGGTGATTGATTAACCTTATTAAATACTGAGGTAACAGATTCAATAGAGTTAAAAAATTTGCCTAAAATCACACAACCAATAAGAGATGGAGACATGATTTGACTTCAAGTCTGTCTGATTTCAAAGTTCAGGATCTTTCTACCAAAAGTCAGTATAGCACCTCTGGTGACGGCACACCGGTCTGAGTCCACTGTCGTTACTTTTATCTCTAGCTTGTCCTTTTTTCTGTAAGCCACGGATGGCAGAAAGGGACATTTCCTAAGGTCTCTGATGTTGAGCCATACTCTAGAACATGTAAACCTGAGGTTCATAAAGAAGATTTTTAAAATTATTAATTAAAACTATTGTAAAAGGAAAAAGTACAAAGCTATTCTGAAATTAACCTATAAGTAACTCCTATAACTCAAACTTGCCTTGGATCTCACCAGTCTGTGGGTACCAGTTAAGCTGTAATAAGTTAGTACCACAACTGACAGACAGTTGCCCCCATCCTAGTGACACAGGGTCTATTGCAAAGTTGCCTCCATAAGTATTTCAGGGAGTCATCAGGAGATGCCTCACGTGTTTTCATGAATGAATCATCTTCCGTTGTCACTGCTGACTCCAGTACGATCCTCCAGGTGTCACCATGCAGACAATCCTTGTTTCATCCCTTCCATCAGTTCTTCTGCTCTGGGTACTGCCTTTGTTGCCTTTGAGTCCTCATGGTTCTGTTTTTCTAGCAGAATTTGTAGAGACGCTCATTTCTGTTACGCTGGATGTGGGAATCTGGGGAGCATTACTGGTGTTCTGTGTCACACAAAGTCCAAGATGGAAATAATTCTTTAGCTTCTTCTGAAGCCCATGTCTCTCCTTAAGACACATACTTAGGCTGGAGACTGTAGACCAGACATGCTATCAACTTCATGTCCTTGTGTGTAAGCACACAAAATTCTGACAGAAGACAGGGCCAACTAGCGAGAGACCACCCTTTGTGAAGCACATTAGTGAGACTCAGGATGCTAGCAGCTGCCCAACCTTTGCAGTTAGTGAACTTAATATAAAAGGAAGTACTTGGAGGAGTTGTGAGGCAAAAGAGAGCAGTTAATTTAAATGATAGCTGGAAGAAAGGTGGAGAAAATGAGGGGACTTCTTTTGGGGGCATGAGAGCAACTGCAAGAGGTGTGTCAGCTGAGTGGAATGCTCCAGCAGCCGAAATGTACTGAGCTGGATGTGGCACCTTGCCCTGGATTCAGTGGAGCCGCCGGTAGAGCCTGGACCTCCCCTCTGGGCCCTTTTTTCTTAGGGTTTTGAGGTCTCTTCCACCTAAACATTGGTTCCCCAAGCTTATTTACTGACGGAAATTATTTGGGTTTCTCCTTTTATGACAAATACCTTCCCTTGCTCCTTCTTTAGCTGCCCATGACATTTGTGCTCAAAGTCTCACTAAAGCGCTTCATAAAGAATGGCCCCTCACCAGTCTGCTCTGTCTTCCCACAAACATCAGGGCAACTTAGCTGAGTAGTCTGAGTGCCTCCTTTGTAAGTACCTCCAGGACATGCCCTGCTCAGGGCACACGGATGACTTATGGTGAAGAGCCTTGTGGCATCCTTCAATTTCTTACTCCTTTTCCTTTCTAAGAATCACCACCCGTGGGTGCAGGTTAACTGCTCCTAGTGGTCACCAACTGCACAAGCAAATGAATTCGATTCTTGGTTTGGCTCAGTGAGGATCCATGGACTTCCCCATCACCACAAACACAATAAAATAAATGGAAACACTGGAACTAACTCCTTCAACAGAAGGACAGTGTCTGTCAAAGACTTGCCTGGTGCCACTGATTACTTGATGGGTGGTTAATTCATTTGTCCTTTTTAATATTTAGATATTTCTTCTCTAACCCCCTGACAAGTAAACTCATCTCTTTCCAGAAGGAATTTATTAAATTCTTTACAAAATTAAATTCTGATTTTTGTATTCTCTATTATTAAAAAAAAAAAAGGTCAAAGTAAATCCAATTAAACACAACAGATTTCCCTTAATGCTCATCAAAAGAAAGCATTCAGGGCAAAGAACGTGACAGGTGGCGGGAACAAAGATGTGGAATACGTGGCTCCTCCTCTCAAGAACGTCACTCTGATTTTCTAGGACCACTACAGTCTGAATGTGATGTTTGCCAGTTTTCTGAAAGATGCTGCAGTCTTACCCCTCTCATTGCATCTCTAGTTCAGCTCTTTTTCTCTCTTCATCCAATTCCTCCCATCTTGAAGTCTTTCTTGATCTGTTCACCTCTTGCCCTTCTTTTGCGTTCCAACTCAAGTTCCATTTTCTCTGCACCCTTCCCGACATCTGCACTAAGAGACTCAGTCTTTCTTCTGAACATCAGTCACGTCCGTTATGGGTTCTGTCCATATGGCATCTGATCTGTGCTGCCTCAGATGACCAGGGATATGGTTGGCCTCGCTAACAGAGTTGGAAATGGCACTGAGGCAAGAATTCTCTCCAATACATCTGATTTCCACATCGCTAATCAACAAAAAGATCTTAGTAAAACGGGTCTGTAATGAAGATGATGTAGTCAGATTAGGAAATCTTCAAAGAAGAGGCAGGATTCTGGCTAGTCAATCCCAGAGAGATGGGGTTTTGACAAAACAAGGAGGCAAAGACAAACACTGTCACTTGACGAAGCAATGGGAGCTCGCACAAAGGCATAGAAGGGGAAGAGAACCGAATGTATGCAGAAATGCATGCGGGTGGTCAGACCGGAGAACTGGCTTCATGCTAGGGAGCACAAGTAGACATTTTGTTGTTGTTGTTAAATAGGGCGTTGTAAGGTTATAAATGCCTCAAAATCCAGAAAGAGATGCCTCAGGACAGGGGTGGCAAAGAAGTGTCATCTAGGGTTTCAGTGGAAGGATGGATGGATCTGTGTTGAACAGGATTTTGAAGCCATATCTTTGTTCACCTGCACAGAGGGTCACAAGTCGTAAGTGACAGCTCCCATAGGTGCAGCACTGTGGAAGTGAAGGACGCCTGTGACACATTTGCCATTCCTGTTGCAGTGAGTTACAAACGGTTTCCGAAAAGAGACATGACAGAATCCAGTGTTTATCCTGGCAACGGGAGGAAGGTGCATACCTTTGGAAGAAGCTCCTGTGACCTCAGGCTTGAGGTCGTGAGGGCGTAGGGTGGGTGTCATCAGTGCGATGGAGAGAACAGGTCAACAGCATTTACAAAATACATAGATATGTGGGTGAAAAAGAGCAAAGTGTTGCAGTTGGGTGTAAGGTTCCCAGCATGAGAGCGGGGACAGTGAAGAGTCTCCTTTTTTGTAAGCATATAAATTAATAATTCGTCAAACGACACAAACCACGCCAACCTCCTCTTCTCAGTGTGTCGGTCACGCGGGAGTTAACCGCACGGAAAGCTGCAGAATGCTATTATTTCAGAGCCCTGTGAAAATGTAATGTGATTAGTCTATTGGATGATATTCCAAAAAACCAAATGTCTTCCATGAATCAGTCAGAAATGCTTAGGAAAACCAAAATAAAAAATGCTTTCTAAGCCAATAGAGGTGCTAATTAGTGCCTTCTGCATATCTCACTGCATCTTCCCCAGTAATCCGTTTTGCAGGGTTAAGCGCGGTGTCTGCTGCTTCAGATGGCAGGAGTCCGCCTAGCAGTGGGGAGGGCGGCGGGAGGCTCGAGTCTCCAAAAGAGAAGCAGAGCTGGCGTTTTAACCCGTGCGACGGGATGGATGCCTCGTGTAGACCAGGGGACTTTATTTTTTTGTTGTTGTTTTAATTCTCCAAATCAATCCTTACAAAACTTGATAAGAGGAGGACCTTAATTATTTTTTCTTTCTTTATCCTCCAATGCTTTTAAAAAGTAAAATCTGTCCCCTCACCTCGCAATTAGTTCACATTTAATATTATATTAGCTTCAGGTATAGACCTTTGTATAACTGAAGAAGTGATCACCCCAATAAATCTAGTACCCATGTGACACCATACATAGTTATAATATTATTGACTATATTCCCTATGCTGTGCTTGACATCCCCTTGACTACTTCGTAACTACCAACTTGTAGTTCTTAATCTCTTGCCTTTTTCACCCAGCCCTCTCACCCTCCCATCTGGTGACCATCAGTTTGTTTTCTGTATTTATGAGTCTGTTTCTGTTTTGTTTGTTCATTTACTTTGGTTTTTAGATTCCACAAATAAGGAAAATCATATAGCATTTGTCTTTCTCTGTCTTTCTCTGACTTTTTTTTTTCTTAGCATAATACCCCCTAGGTTTATCCATGTTGTCATAAATGGTAAGATTTTATTCTTTTTCTCTGTGGCCAAGTAATATTCCATTGTATATAGCTGCCACGTCTTCTTTATCCAGTCATCTGTTGATAGACATTTGGGTGAGTTTGCATCTTGGCTATTGTAATTAATGCTGCAATGCACATAAGTAAAATCTGGTTTTAAAAACCTAATAAGGGTATCTTGGAAGGAGGAGAAAAGCCAAGCAACTAGAGAAGCAAGTAAGGAATTAAGAAGGCCTCGCAAGCAAGGCTTGGTGTGGTGCATACAGGTGCATTCGAGAGGGTCCTACCCTCTACCTGGGGCAGCCTCAAACTCAGTGTCTGCAGAAGCTTGAGGAAATCCAGGGTAACGGGGGCAGTCCGTCTGTGCCATTATGGCATTCCCTAGGTGTCACATTCCTGCTCTGATCAGAGGTAGCAGACTCAAAAGCCTCCATGACACAGGAAGGTAGCCACGAACGAATCAAGCGGGCAGGACAGAGCAAGCAGAGAACCGCAGAGCACGCTGCCTCAGAGATTGCTGCCCTGAGGGCCCTGGCCGGTGTTGCTGGATTTTCTGAGTTTTAAGGAAATTCTAGGAATCTCGAGGCTGGTGAAACCTGGGCCACCAGCTTGGGCCTCTCAGTTCAGGTTCATTATTGAAAACAGGCAAAGGGAAGCAAGCACTTGACCCTGACAAGCCCATCCTCAGGCTCCAGGAAGTTTAGTTTGCAAATGGCAAAGTGCAAAGAAAAAAATTTTTAAAAATTAAGAAAAATAAAAGATAAATAAAAACTCTTCAAGAGGCAAGGAACGATAATTTCACACTGCCTTGGGCCAGACTCTCGAGTGCCTGGGTCTAAGTGTCGGAATGACCGATCACTGCTTCGGGGTCATCAGGTAACGCTGAAAATGCCCCTTCGTCTCACAGGACCCAGGGAGCCTGGAAATGCAAAAAGGAAATCAGACAGTGCCCCAAATTAGTTTTTAATGAATTTTGTTATAATTTTAAAAACAGGCTTATCCTGTAAATTAAAAAAAAATTGTATTGATTTTCCCTGTCTTCGTTTTCTCCAAACTCTAGGAAGCTGTCCCCATCTGAATGTATTAGATGGGGATAGATGTTTGTGTCATTTTAAACAAGACCAAGAAGAAAGAATAAAAGAAACCAGATGAAGACTGTAAAAGTTGTATCTGTACATCAGTGAGGGTGAGATCCAGATGAGGGGGTTCCAATGCCCCAACCACTCCCTAATGGTCAGTGATGGCTGCATCGGGGGGCTGAAAGATGGAAGGCGAGAAGGCCTTTCCCCAACTAGTGTTAAAACAGTGTGTAAGTCTCTTCTGTGTGCCATCAGACCAGAAACCATCCTCCTGGTGACCTAGCCAGGTCCACTTTGCACATTTCCTGGAAAACGTGTTGCCTTTGGAGGCTTCTTTTCCTCTTTGGTTTCCTGGCAACCAGATTGCTTCTGAACATCGATGGCAGGGTCGCGGGCTGTGGTCCATGGAGTGTGGCTATGAGATCTGCATGGGCGCTAGAATCCATGAAGATGCCCTGAGTGAGGAGCTACAGAGTTTTCTGGATCACTAGGTTTTCTGCAGGGCTAGGGCTTTTGAAAATGCAACAAGGCTGAGCTAACTCTCCTCATTGGAATCTGAATGGATCATTTCCTCTCTGACAGTTTGAGCGATTTATTGTGGCCGTAGCGCCAGACCCCTGGCCCGGATGTACACATTCATTCGTACATTCTAGGAAATCCAGAGCGATAGCCCACAACTGGGAGCGACAGAGGCAGTAGCAAGGGTCGTGGTCCTGGCAGAACATGTAGCCAAGTGTCTGAACCATGGAATGTTTTAGAGGAGAGGAGGTGCCAGAATTTTCTGGATGAGCTCTCCAGACACAACGGGGGCTGCCTTTGAGAGTCACGTGCAAAGCAGTAGATGGAGGTGGTGGTAGTAGGAAAGCAAGCAGGGAGAAATAGAAAAAAATACTTAAAATTATAAATATTTATTTTAGCCTTCAGTTTGGGCAAGTTGTTATTAATTTATTATGGTGTTGAGTCATTATAATTTGAGGGTCAAAACTTATACTGTGCTTGCTTCTATAACATGGTTAATTAAGTGACAGATAGGCTTTCTCTCATGTGACAATTTCAGATGGCAGTGGCTTTCTGGTTTGAGAAGCTCTGATGCTGAGTTGAGTCCAGTGAGTAAGGGGACCGCTGTGGATTATCAGTGCCTCCCTAGGTGAGAGATTTGGACTGAACGAATGGCATGTTTGAAACCGGATCGCTGTGAAGGAAGAGCTAACTGGGAGAACACTGTGGAAACAGCTCCCTTTTTATCGACTTAAATTATTAGAATTTTGCAAAAACGTTGCGAAAACTGAAAGTTTTAAAACCACCGATGTAATGGGCAAAGAAGACTAGATGAGTTTTGGTTCTAAGTTTATTTCGAACTTGGTACATAGGTTTGAGTCAGATATTTTAACTTACACATGAATTCGTCACCAGGTGTCACAAAGGACATTTGAGAGATGTCACATTTGTATCACCGTAATGATCATTTGCCTTATTATTCCAACCAGTGGCTCCCTAGAATATTTTAGGAAGCAGATATGTATTTCTTTCCATTTACCAATTTCTAAAGTTTAGTTGTATGCCCTGAAATTATTGTTTATTTTTTCTCAAAAACTCACTCGTGAAATATATTCTAAATGAAGGATAGCAAACAAGCTTCATCTCCTTCAGTCAGTTGAGAGTAAGCTTCCTGACAAGGTTGGGAGCCTGTCTCTTCTCTCTGGCAGAGTGATGTAATTGATTGATGATGTCTGCTATGGGAAGGGGGCTGGAGAAGGCCGTGTACGTCCCTGCTCTATGTTTAAGCCTTTATCGTAGATTTTTGGTTTTCACCCTTCATGACTCTCGCGGTGACAGAGTTCTCTTTGTTTTGTAGGGCAGACACTTATGGTTTCTGTTCTCTCACTACCTCTTTCAATCGTCCTTGTGTCTTCTAGGCTTAGGGAAGAATCCACTTTTTACTCAGTAATATGCCTTCAGTATTTATCTAGAGCAGTGTTCCTTTTCCATTCAGCAGGGTCACTGAGCCTTAAAAAAAAAAAAAAGCTGAAAGCAATAGGTATTTTTAGCTCCACCCAAACATTTTGACCTGCACAGACAAGTTTACAGATACCTTGAGATCTATTCAGAAACCCCTATCCAGACAGGAAATCTGGCTTCAGACTGAAGAGCCCTTTATTATTTTCAGCCTTTTTTTTTAAATGTTTCAGTCATTCAGTTCTCTTTTTTTTCCCAAAGTTTCTCCCAACCTATATTATCTTTCTTATGGAGAAAAACGTCGTATTTCTGTAGAAGTGAAGGGTGACAATGCTTCCCCGTCTTATACGTGTCGCACACTAGGAGAGTCACAAGTGAGAGGACATGAGAAGCCTGGCGAACCTTCTGAGGAACTTGCCTGTGTTCTGGACATTTCCTTCTGTAGATGTTTGCGTGATGTGACATCGTGACACAGGTTCTGAATCCCGCAGCGCCCCCGAAGGGGCCTCCCTGACGTGCAATATTTAGCTTTTCTATTTGGACCTCAGCACCGCTAACCAGGCAAACAAACCTTTGGCTTTATCTTTCTCATAGTTACTTGTTGGCTCAGAAGACTTTTATGGTTTTCCATGTCCTGACACATACATATCAACTCCCCTTCCCGGCTTTCAAATAAGCTATGAGACATCCTGTTGTCAAGTATGGTATTTCGAAAAGGAGCAACAGCAACCAACAAAAATAAGCTGTGACATGCTACAGACCATCGGAAATGTATTTAATCTCTCCGAGGGTCAGTTTGCTTCTCCATGAAATGGAGGTTAATAATACCCGTTTCGTGAATTTCTTGTGAGAACTAAAAGAGATTATGTCTGTGACATGCTTGGCACATTGCCTCCCACAAAAGGAATGCTCGATACACATAACTGTTATCGCAATCATCAGGAATAAAGGTAATGAGGAATTCCGGGGTCTGCTGCTTTCGACTGCGTGATCCTGGGCTCACGACTCAACTTACGTGAGTCTCGTTTTTCGTATCTGAAAAATAAGAATAGCTCCTCAATTACAAGGTTATTATAAGGATTCGATGATACAACGGAACGGAAGATGTCACAGAAACACTGGGTCCTTCGTGTATTCTTTTTGCCTGTCCCACCCTTGCTTCTCACTCTCATGTCCTGTGAGAGAGAAAATTCCAAAGTCCCTAGTGATCCAGTCAGACAGGCCCTGTCACTGGGCATGGCACTCGCCACAGACACCCTTCTTCCACGAAAATACCACTTTTCCAACCATTAATTTATGGTTGGAAATTATTAAAAATCTGGGGGGAGAGGAGAGGTAGACGGGGTAAAAAGGGTCAAGTATGTGGTGACAGAAAGAAATCTAACTATGGGCGGTGAACACACAATGCAATGTATGTATGACTTACTGTTGAATTGTACACTTGAAACTTACTAGATTTCATTAATCAACGTTACCATAATAATAAAAAAAAATTCCTAGGAAAAAAATAATCCAAGACAAGTGCTGCTTTCTCTGCAAAAGCTTTGCTGACTATTTCATTTGCCGCTGCCTTTCCTCTTTGCTGAGCAAGTGCCACACTTCTTCAGGTACCTGTCACACAATTTAGCCATCAGTTACACTGTCTTGTTCACTACAGACTTGCCTTGTGTCTCAGGTCTATATAATCTCAGTTATGGCATTCAATCCCATGTTGGTTTATTTAAGGATGAAAAAAATCTTCCATGAGATAAAAGGAAATTAAGTTCATCTCTCCCTTGTTGTTGTTGTTGTTGTTGTTCTTACAGTGTTTTTGCATGAGCAAGGAATGGTCCAAATGACTGTGAAGGACTACCTGAGGTAGGTGACAGAATCAGTGTTGCTTCTCCACAGTATTTTACAGCCGCTTCCTGAAATGCCAAGTGAGGCGGTTTCTAAATGATGACCTGGATCTTGAGATCTTGTCACTGCTTTCTTTAGCCATAGTGCCTACAATGATTTCACTGACCTTGAGAGAAAGAGAATTTCTTCAGATGTCATAAAGGAGTGAGCAAATTAAATCAATAAATGCTGACTTGTAGGAGAGGAAATTTAATTAAAACATATGCATAAATGGCATTCAAGTATAATTCAACTATTCATAAGGGCCAACTATTTTTACATTGCCAGTGTTATCAGCCATCATGCTATTGGCTGGAAAATAATACATAGAAATTCCAGTGTTAGGTAGAAAGCAGTGAGAGCCTCTTCATTTGATGAAAGACTAGGTCTTAAAGGTCTTAAACAGCAGCTTCCACATCACCTGGGAACTTAATGGATTGCAAAGTTTTGAGTCCCGCAGCAGACAATGTGAATCAGAGAATCTGGGGGTAGGGTTCAGAAATGGCTGTTTTGCAAGGCCCTTTGATGATTGTGAGGCAAGCTCGAACGTGAGAACCGTTGCATTCGACTGAGGTTTTTAAGGCTGCAGATTCTGCTTCCCATGATTCAGGCACTCTTGCATTTTCAGGATAATTCCAAGTAGTTGAAAACCGAATATTCAATACTGTATTCCCCAGACTCCTACCAATTCACACCAAAAATGCTGCTTTGCCATAGTTTTTCCCTCTCAAAGGATGAGTGGTTTTTGCTACACGCAAAATCACGGAGCCATAGGGACCACAGACATCTCTCAGGCAATCCTTTTATTTCATCGAAGAGGAAAATGAGAGCCAAGGTGAGTGGCTCACTCATGCACCTGTGGCTTGATTAGAACCATGATGACATATGGTTTCTCCTGGATCCAAGACTGGTGACGTTTTGGGTAGCTATTACTAAATAGGGTATGACCCTCAAACCCCAAATGAAACAGAGATGATGGCAGGTGAGGCAATGCATGAAAGGCTATCTTCTGCCTGTCTTCAAGGCCCCCAGTAAGCTCACCTGTCTATTGAAATAGTCTTTATTATTCAGAACCATGCACTTTCTTGACCTTACAGTGAAACGATTGAACAAAGAGGCAGAGCCCCGCTACTCCTACTAATAGCTGGCAGGACTAAGGTGAACTGAGCTGCCCACAGAAGATAACCATCTCTTATGGAAAATTGATATCTACATTGTATTCTTTGATAGATTCTAATTCCATGCCAACTGGCCGTTCTGTCTGATGAGGCTAGATGCAGCTATGGTACCTGTGAGCTATATAAAAGTGAACTGTAACAGGGTCCATTCTGTCTGGAAATGTTTTTCAAATGGCTTGCAATGCAGATAGATGTCTTTGGATAGAGTGGCACTGGTTTCTATAAGGAAGTCTGTTACTGTTGCATATGGCTGGCCACAGGAGCCTGGAGACAGCACTTAGAGATCGTCAACCATGTGATATGAACTCCTTCACCGTTATGAGAATTAATGCAGAATCTTCCTGAGAGGTTCCCCAATGACTTGCCATCTGTCAAAAGTGAGGCATTCTGTCACCTTCGTAATGAGCACTAGCAGGCACCTAACACTTAAATTCTCACACCTTCTGTAACACAACACTCTTGAAGAGAGGAGCAGCTTGCCCTTCTTCAGAGGTGTGGCCATCCCGGGATTGTTAGAAATGAAGAGGAGATGCAAATGGTTGTTCTAGAAAGGAAAGGTACTCGATGACCTCCCAGGGCACCTTCTAAACCGACGCGTCTCATCCTCGGTCTCCCCCCAACCCCCGCTGCAGATCCCTGCACCAGTTTTCAGAAACCCCTACCCTATCCAGAGGGACCAGTTTCAACTCCTGCCACTCTGCCGCGGGCATACCACAGAGGTAGGTGATTTCCAGGTCCTGTGCGCCCAGGAATATCATCATCCTGGGCCACAGTGGATTTCAGGAAATTATAAGTAGGTACTGGTCAAATGGATGGATGAGAGAATGAATGAAGGATTTCTGAACTCCAGTTTGCAAGAAAAATAGAAGGCCATGAAATTGGAAACAGGCTAAATATCTGTCATTGGGGAACATGGAAAAATAAAGCATTTGCTCTCCACTTTATGGAATTCTATACAATGACAACGGAAATGGATATATGCTGATTTATGATCTTTAAGTCACAGTTTTAGGAGGAAAAATGTAAGATGCCAAAAGATACATAGAGTATGTTACTATTTGTTTATAGAGCAAACATGTGAAAACTATAAAGCATGTATGTAACTAACTAGGAAAATGCCTGTAAAGATACCTATAAATGGCCAAGGGAAGAGAGAGCCTTACGTGTGATATTTTAATTTTTTAACAATGTGAGTATATTTTACATTGAGGTGACTAGAAAAAAAATGGCTTTTGGTTAAGTGAGCTGTTCATGAATAAAGACACTCACCTTTTCTTGCAAAATTAAATATACATAAAAAATAGTTAATGGCACTGAAAATACGTTTAATGACAAGTCAGTCAATAATTCCATGGTTGGCCCTGAGACTGAGCCTTCGGAAGGCGAGAGTATGTCTGTTCATTTTTGTGCCTCGGGTGCCTGGCAGGGGACCTATGACATAATACCTGTTTAACAAATATTTGTACAAACGGGTAGAATAAAAATGTGTACAATGAGGTCAATAAGACAACAGATTAAATTTTTCATGCACAATTTAGATTTCTTGAAAAAACTGTTTTTCTTTCTTAAAGCTCTTTATATTAAGTTATCAAGTGATTGGCACCCTCAGTCCTCCAGTTCTTTACAGCGAATAAGACATCCAAGCCGAGCCATTTCAGGCCCACAGTAAAGGTCCATGGCTGATCGTTTCTTCCTTGATAAATCAGCAAGGCACCAGATCCCTATGTCACATTAGAAAGTTTCAAAGAGTTATGGGGTGGCGTCTGTCTGGTAAGGACCTTCCTGGTGAGACTGGAGGTGGCTGGTGATGAACGTGTGAATGGCTAGACAAGTGAATTATAATTAATCCAACTTCAATGATGGGGTTTTGAAAGTAACATTATCCTACCTCAGATAAGCTCCTTAGTGTTGCAGGTGAAGTAAAGGCCAACAAAATTCAACAAAAGAACCAAGCAAACCTGGAAAAACCTCAGCAAAAGTTCTGGTTCTTGTAGAGTTCGTGATTTCTACAAGGTAGATAGCACAGTCGCTGAGAAATACAGTGATTGGGAAGGGAGTTTGTATGCACAGATGTAATCTTCACATAACGGAAGGTTATCATCTTAAGTGCCAAAGCTGAATAAAATCATTTGATGAACACTTCTTGTTTCTCAGCCAAGACCCAAAAAAATACAGAACGTGCTTTAACCTACCTACAAATCTAAAAGTACTGTTTGTAAACATCACTCCTTAGAGGTTGCATGGCCTCGACAAGTGTGTGTAGCTGACACACCCCAGACCGATGCTCCTTAACATTAGGCATCTTTGAGTCTACTGTCCACAGTCAGGGTTTTTGTCTTGTTTTGCTTTTTTTCAGTTTTCTATTGCCTTCGACTGTCATTTTATTGTGGTTTTCAGTGCCCTGCCCCTGGCTTCTGTTCCACAGTCTCTCGGTCCTGTCTAATATAACGTTTGCCTACTATGCAAAGCCACATAAATAAGGTCACTCATATTGAATGTAAGGTACAGGCAAATGGTCCCTGAGTGGGAGTGGTGGACTATCCTTCAAGTATATGTGGGCTCTAAAAAATGCAACATCTGTTTGTCTATTCAGATTACTCTTTCACTCAATTTCTGGAAGATTGGGTGGTTGAGGTGACTCGAAAATAAAAAGGCTGTTGGTGAAGTGAAATATTACTGGATAGAGATATTCAAATTTTTTTTCACTGCAGCATTCCTGAGTGGCTGGAATTCTGGGAGAATGATCCCGTGGAGGTTCTCTTGGATCTGGGGTTTGGAGCTGACGAGCCAGACATCTGCACACAGATCCCAGCCAGATTCCTGGGCTATGGCTCTGCAGCCAGAGGCATCAATATCCGTGTGTTTCTTGAAGCTCAGAAGCAGCGCATGGACATTGAGAACCCCGACTTGTACGGTGAGGACCCCGTGACATCCTCATCTCAGCAGTGGCGATTGTCACTGGGCAAGGGCTCGCTGCCCGACACTCGTAGCAGCCAGGGCTATGGTACCATGTTCTGAGTAATGAAAAAACTTGATTGTGAGGTCGGCCAGCAAGGACATTAGTGACAGAGCTCAAATCTGTCTCCTGATCCAGGGTTCAAAACAAGGTTTAAGGGCTTGTGGAGAACAGGCTGGTATGCGAAAGCACTATCGGGGGCGTTTCAACTGAAGGGCTTTAGAACTTGGCCATTTATGGTAAGATATAGTAAGAGGCTTCGGGACCCCACCTTTGCTTCTGAAAGGATTCTCGAGTTCATGTCCAGTTACGTCCCTGTCCTTTGGTTCCATGGGATGGAGAGACTTAGGTCTGAGGTGTTATTGAAGGTGAAATTCTCTTCGGCCACATGTTTTGTTCTGTTGTCTCTGAAAATCAACTCAGTATCTTGTTAGAAACAGGATAAGGTCATTTTGAGCTGGTTCTGCAGTTACACGATGGGCAGCGAGATGAGCCCCAGGACTGAGAGGGATGGTCTGGGAGATGTGGGCAGCAGCAGTCGACCCCTCTAGAAACTTGATCACTCTACACATCCACGGCAGGTTGGTGTGCATGTCTGGGGAAGGGGACATCTGCTCCATGTCACCCTCATTGATGACCCCACCATGTGGAATGTCACTGGTGGCAAAGAGAGAGAAAAAGTAGAAATGGAGAACCATACTCGACTTTCACATCCTTCTGCTCTGAATTTACACATGTCAGGTCTGCTCAGATTTCATTGACCATAGTAAGTCACATGAGCACACTTAACTGCGAGGGGGTGAGAATGAGCAATCCTAATTTATGCCCAAAAGGAAGAAAACTGTCAATACTGATGAGCAGCACTGCTATATACCATAGCCACACACTCAGGGGGCAGAGAGACGAGGGACTGATAAGGCTTATCCTGAGTCACTAGGTAACATCTTCATTTCCTCACCTATGAGGCTTAGAACACTACTTATTCCACCATGAGCCAGAAGTGGTAGTTGCTAATCTGACATATATCCAGATGTGTGGATTACTTATGCCTAAACCTTTTAGTTATCATGCCTGCTGCTATCTTTCCCTTACTGGTGGTCAATGGGATTCTTTTCTGTAGGATACAACTAAGGGTGTGCTTGGGATATGTGTACTGTGCTTGTATAATTTGGAGAAGAGACGCCTTGCCGTTAAGACGTGTGTTTACTGCAGAATTGTTGAGGTGAACTTCTGGGCTCCTAGGGGTCGGGTACAGTGCAGCATTTCAAAATTATTGAAATACAGCACTCTTCTTGGAGAAGCCATAAAAAGTCTCCTCCATGAGACAGAGTTTGCAGAATCCTGGACTGAAGGAAATGCCAAAATTCTGTTTCTAAAATAAATTCTTTTAAATAAACAAATTCACTAAAAGGAAAATGAGATAAAATGTTTCTCTCCAACAAATCCTGTAGATTTTTCATTTTTGTTTCCGTCTCCCCTGTCTCCCTGTGGTGAGATGGCTCTCAAAAATCTCAGCAATGCAATTTTCAAAAATGAGTTTGTAAACCTGATGGTGTTGCCGTGTAATATTTCTTTACACTGTAGAAGAAATTAATATTATTTGTTGTCATCTTCTCCAAGCCACATGGAGATACAAGTTCTTTGATTGGTTCTTTTTTGGAGAGAATAATAATACTTATCAATATCTGAGGAGTGTTTGAGCTGACCTGTGAAAGCAACACTTTACAGAAAACAGACACACGGATCGTAGAGGACCGCGTGATTGCAGGCCCACTCTTATTTCGTCTCTTACCACTGTGCCAGTACGGCCTGGTGACTATTCTTACTCAAAACTACATCAGTATACTTTTGATTCATCAAAGCAAGTAAGGTCAAATGCAAATCAAGGAATAATAGTAATTAGTTGGTTGTTCTAAAGACAGAATAGACAAGTATGTCTCATTCAGAGCTAATTCAAAAGTTTCAAACTTGATAAAATGAGAATCAGTTGGCTCATTGTTTAATCTACCCAAAGGCAAAACAAAACCCACTCCTCCAATGCTATTGTGTTCTCTGAATTGACTGAACCAATTAAATTGGTAGGTTTTTGTCTCAGTCTAAGTGAAAATCTGCTATAGGATAGATGCTAAGACAATAATGAAAGTGGAATTACGTTTCATCACACCCTTAGGCTGACAAAAGAGATTTAGTTTCAACTACAACTGAATTTAGGGGCAAAGGGTAGTCAGAATGCTTCTGAAAACACCCAGAACCCAAGAGTCCCTCTAAGTCTTAAATGAATGTCACAGTACTCCGTGAGAAGCCTATCACACTTTTTGGAGTAGAAGAATGAATAGTCAGCATCCTCCCCTTTCAGGTGAAAGGTACAAAGATATGCTCACGAAAGAGCAGCGTTGCTCTGATGGTACGGACAGCACAGCAGAGAACAGCATCCTGACCCACCGACGAGCTATGCAACCCCACATGCCATCACTGGGGTGGGGAGAAGACTGTGTAATGAAAACAAAACGCTCTGTTTCTGTTACCAGGGTTTTTATTACCTGGACATAGCAAAAATATTTTTCACTATTTTTTTTTTCAAAATGGCAGTGTGTTCCATAATCAGCCCTTATTGTCTTAGATCTCACCAGTATGCTAATTAGGTCAGTACTCGTATATTGCCTAAATGACTGAGGTCAGATCATCCAGAAGGACTCTTAAGTTGAGAAGCTTGTTTGTTTGGAAAACAAGTAATGACTATCTTTTCTTGGAGGACTGAAGACCGTAAACTCCCTTCCTGAGTCTTGCACATTTATAATATTAACAACTGATACTTATATTACATTGTGTTTTTACAAAGATGTGAGAGATACTAACACAGGTATTATTACCCTCATTCTGCAGATGAAGAAACTGACCATTTACTACGTGCCCGGCACAGGGCTGAGCACCGTATATCTATTAATTCACTTACTTTGCAGTCATGCTTTCAATAATTGCTGAACCTGAGAGATGTATAGATAGAGAGTATAGATAGAGATAATAAATGTGATGACAGAGATATCTGCTGCCTAAACCTGTGGAAGAATACTCAAGTCCATCTCATCTGAAAGAGCCGGGTTCACTTTTTGACATTTAATTTAATTTACAAGCTTAAACTCAAGATTCATCTTTGCCTGTCAGTTTTATGGATAAATACATAAAAACTATAGGCAAATATGAATCTATATAGTTATGCATATTCAACTTACATACAAAAGGTATTCACTTTCTCAATAATACAGCGACATCTCATTATGTGGGGGAATCACTCCCTAATAATTAGTGGCGGTTACTGAGAAAAACTTGAGTTGCAATAGCTTAAAGTCCTGCCCATTTTGAAAATCCCTGTGTTAACCAACCTGTTTAGTTTTAACTACTTTCATGTAGTTTCATTAAAAAGGCCCCATCTAAAAACTGTGTGTTTTTCATACTGTTCAGGCCGTTTCCGACAGCTGGAAATCCTGGACCACGTGGCCACCGCCTTCTCATCTTTACTGAATGATGTCAGCGTCCTGCAGAACAAAGCCAAAGAGAAAGATGGAGGGGAAAGTGTGCAGAGAACCTCAGTGAGTGGAGCCAAAGAGCATCAGAGGAGACTGGGTGAACTTTTCAGGAGTGCTTCAAAGCAGAGCAGCAGAAGGGACTGTGTTTCGGAAGCAGCAGAGTCACTGAAGATGAGGGAAGAATTTTCCATCACCTCTGCACAACCAGGGGGCTGTGGAGAAGAGTTCCCAGCTAGGACAGACAACCGTGACCAGAGTCATTTGTCTCCTTCAGCAGAGAATTCGTCTCTCCAAGCCTGTGATGACTTGGTACCTTGTCATCCTCCCCAAGCTCCCCTGAAAAAGCAGTGGCCTTACTCAGCCATGCTAGCCAAGCAGACTCCACCTTCCTGTGTGTCTGAGGGGACGGTCAAGGACAGAACTCAAAAAGAAAACTCGATTCAGACTAACAAGCTCAAGAGCTTGCCTCGTCCTGTGAGCAAAGCACCAGACTCCTTTGAAATGGAAGAGGTCAGTGTTGTACCCGTGTGCTCAGCTTCTAAGAGAAACAACCCTCGCCGAGGCATCTTTGCCTTCCAGCCCTCATTTAACCACTTCGTCTTTCAACCCCTGTTTAGTCTAGGACATTCAAGGTCATTCTACTTGCTTCAGTCAAAACCAAACTAGTACGAGACCAGCCTTCGCTGTCTCTGATTCCTTTGCTTTCCCTTGCTCGCAATGGAATCCACAGGTTATTTCTGACTTTGCTTTTGCTCACTGTTTTATTACGCGTCGCAGGATGCTTTTATCTACTCTAACTCTGCCCATTTTACCTTCTTTGAGGGTCAGTGGGTTCTCAGAGCCATGGCAGGGAGAGCTTGGCATGGTACAGACTGGGTGTGTGTCACTGACATTCCTCCCACTAGATAGAGTGTTAGAAGACCAGGTTTTGACATCAAGGGGTGTGTCTTAGAAATATTTCCCCCACGATGCCTAATGTAGGGCCTTGAACAAAGAAGTAGGGGTTTTTGGCTTTGATTTTTATGGGACCAGAATTTTGTTAGTTCCCTTTGGGATTTATTGGTAATCACATAGCCCGAGCCCCGTTTCACACATAGTCCCTGCTTTTTTATCCCCACCTTCACTCATTCATGTTAATTTCCATCCTTTTAGAAGACACCCCACCTGCACTTCTCAGTCTTTTTAAAATATGTCTGTGTACATTGTCACGCATTTCTCTATTCTTTGATATAATTATAAAGGAAGTAAAAAAAAAAAAAAGAAAAAAAGCAAAGTCCCCTGCTGATCCTTTTGCATTAATTTATCCAGGAGCGAGACAGGATATTTACATGCAGATCCCAATGTTGGGCCACCTCTTCTTTGAACCCTTCACTGTGAGGCTCTCTGATAGGCTCTGGGGCACAGACTCTGCCCTAAAGGGGACCCTAAAGTGGCAGGGATGGGCACAGAAATCAGTCACGGTAGGGACAGTGACAGCTCTATTGATAAACTTTTATGTCCCTCTAGAGACATGTTGGGGGTGTCTGGGAAGCAAGAAAAGGGATTCTTAGCCAGCCAGGAAGCTGAGAGGCTCAAGGAACTTGTAGAAAGGAAGGTTTAACTATAACCTTAAAAGAAGAGTAAGAATTAGGTGAATATGACTGTCGATAGCCCCCGCATTTCATAAAAGTATAAAGGTTGCCTCAAAATTTATAGCTGTTAATATCCTAAAAGCTATGTATATATGTTTATGTGTGCATACGTCTATGTCAAAATTACTTTAAGAACCTTAAACTATCCATCAGAATTTAAAAACAGTAGCCTAAAAATGAATAAAAATTATAAGTGGAGATAAAACAGACTTTCATCAAGCGCTCCGATTCAAAGATAAATAGGTGGCACTAAAATGAGCATTTTCTTTTAATTCAATCTTGCAAAGACTATTTGATTACCCAACTAATAGTTGAATTTCTATAAAGAATATCAAGAAAACCTGCAATTCATTAGTCAGTCTGCTCTGTTATGTAGGATCCAAACGAGAAATTTCACCTAACTCCAGCCTGTTAGCAAACCTCGCTGGACTCAACTTTCCCCTTACCAAATTTCTTCTGCTTCTAACTAGACCGATTTAGAAGAAAATAATGTTCATTGGATGTCATCTATATGTGAGCGTACAGAAAGAGATAAATATACTCAACATAAAGGACTATGAAAAAAATGTCAGTCCTTGTATGGTATAATTTCAAATATTCTTAAATAACAGTTATTCAAGGAAAAGCTACATATTAGTATATAAAGGGGTGGGAAGAAAGAACACTCAGATAACAAAATAAGTAAAAACGAACACGTTCTTTGGAACATAGTAGGTACACAATAAATATTTGTGAATGAGTAAATTAACATGAACAATATGTGATAATATTAATTTAGTCTGTGGGTGGCTTCCATGGAAAAACAGAATATTCTGTTGAACTTCATGACCAGCTTTGTTTATGGTGTTTCTATACTATTTGCCTGGATTTATGTGCATCAGAGGCTGTATGTGTGTGTAAGGCAGAGAGAGCCCCCTAAAAACAGCTGTAAAGGAAACTCGCTACCTAAATTTTATTTTCTAAACTTTTTCTTTAAAACATTACATCCTCATCACGCATACTCGGAGTAAAATATTGATTTCACTCAATACCAGTGGATGAATAAATGAAGCTTGGGTAGGTTGCATCGTAAACGGGAGCAAATGCCAAATTTAATCGTCATTTCTCAATGGCAAATTTAGAAACCCAACTAAAAGAAATAAAAAATATGTGTGAAAGGGGCAGATTTTCATGGCATTCAAAACATAAGCCAATGTACTTAACTATCTAGCTATCAGAATTTCAGCTGCGATCAGCCACTATTTGCCTCCAGATCAATCAATGATGTTTTCCCTAAAGTCCTACTAAAGGCTGATTTGGGCAATATTTGGCTTGCTTCTCAAAATTATGATTCCAGCAAAACTGCACATAGATTTTTAATGCAAAAATCAACATATTTGTGTATTTAATTTTACTTAGTAAGATGAAGTCTGTTTTTTTTAAATCCCCAAATATATTAAGAGAATTTAATGTTTATGAAACTTCTGTAGTTGTACACTCCAGGTAGAATGCTTTTTCATGCCCTCAATAAAACATATTTAGCCTTCCTTCTCACTTGCATACGGGAATCCTGCTCTAGAACTCTCACATGTAAGAGTTGGTAACATTATTAAGCATTACCAATTGGCATCTTGATTAGGTGGGAAATGTTTCAAATGTTATAATTATTTATATAGTTTTAATTTTGTTTAATTTATTAAGTTTGGCTCAGGTAGAATAAGCCAGGAATAGGCCTGGTTTGCATTTTAAATTGTTAGGACTTTTTTTGGTTTTTGTTCTTTTTTCAAAAGATGAATATACTCTACATTGCATTAACTGGATTTTTCCCCATGATAACAGTCATAGCAAGATAATCTTCCTATTATATTTGTAAATTTATGTGATACACAGTGGTTTCAGTTACAAAACCACTAAAAATAACCTTAAGAAATATATCTAATTACAAGTATAAAGTAACTTCTTTGAAGAAAAGATAAAAGATTAAAAGGAGAGTATAAATATTTCTTCGTACATTGCTGAGCTATATCCTCATATTCCTGTTTATTCCTGGGTTAAAGGTTTGTGTACCAAAATGTATAAAATGCCTATGTCCTCTGACTCAGCTTTCAATATTCAAATATCAATCTCAAATAAATAATATGACATGTGGAAATAGATTACTATACAAGGATAGTCATCTCAGCATTATTTCCATTTGCAAAATTTAGAAAACATTCCAACATTGGGAAAATCATTAAGTCAATTACTGTAACTTTAAAATATGGCCTATCATGCAGTTCATTAAAGATGATGTTTTTAAAGAAATTTTATGATGTAGGAAAAAAGGTTCCCCTCAATTTTGAGTGAAAAAATTTGACTACACAGCTATCTTCGGAATAAATGTATTTTAAAAACCTGCAAAGACAAACTCTAAAATAGTAACCGTAACTGTTTTCCTACCTTTTAAAACTTTTTACATGTATTAAGTTTCTATAGTAGTTAATGTTATTATTGTTAAAGAAATATTTCATTCTTATTACGAGAGTAGTATTTATTAATTTCTTAAAAGAATTTTAAATTCTGCTTTATCAATTTGAAAATCAAATTTTCTTTGAGCCGTCTAAGCTTTATAGAGCAACTGAGTTTGAACTGCTCTCCATAATTTACCAAGTCATAAATAAACCATTAGAGGGCTAAAGTTGAATATGGGGAAAAGCTCACTTTCTTCAAATATATTTAAAGCTCTTTGAAATTTTTTTTAAAAACTACAAAAATAATAGTATTATTATTTTAGTTCAAATGCCACATGTTCCAGGCAGGGCCTCTGTTTCTCTTACCCAGAAGGAATCTTCCCTTGTGTTCTTCTGACCTCCTTTAACTTGTTGAATCTATATTTTGGGTACCTTGTACGTGTTAGTTGACTGCAGTAGACTATAAGCTGTTTGAGTTTGGAAGTCATGTTTAATCCTCATAGCAGTCACCAGCAGGCACTCATTGTATGTTGATTGAATAAATGAAGTATATTTATCATGAAAACATTTATAATAAGACTGATGCATTTTGGTGTCTCAGGTCCAGAGCTTTGAAGAAGAGACTGGTCATCCTCTTGACCTGAGTTCAGGAACTGTAGGTAAGAAGTCATCAAGGTATGCGATTTCATCAATGGTCTGTCAAAAAGTGAATGCAAATAACTGCTACTCAACTTTCTTAATATGTAGAACTTAAATGATTGCTAGGCGATGCCATACCTACTTACAACTACTATCTACTAGTCTATTATTACTGTTTCTACCTACTACTATTAAAAACCTACTAGCAATGCAACTATACATATAAATTTCAAAATACTTAATACAACTATGTTTAGTATCATTAGGGCTAATGTAGTAAAGTGGTTTGTCTAACATTATATAATCCGACCAAGATAGTGGAATGGATTTCACATAGGACTGGGGATAGTTGGTTGAATACTTTCTTTCTTCTACTGCCAACTGCTTGATGTTGCACAAGTCATATTATTTTACGAGGCCTCAGGGTTTTCTTTTTTACCCGTTATGAAGAGATAAGTACTGATAATTTTTAAGTTCTCTGTCAGCACTTATATTCTAAATTAAGTGATTGAATGACCTTCATATTAAACGCTCAGTGGAAACAAGTTACGGAGATGTAACTTTCCAAATCATCTCTTAGAATGATTTTAAATTATTCCAGACAAAAGAGAAAAAGTCTTTTCTCTACTCATGGTTCTTATGCCCCTATTCAGCCATCACTGTGATTCAGCATTCCCATAATCCTATAACAGAGCTCAAACTAGACAGGGATTAGTGAAGCAAAATAAAACAGCTGAAGCTAGTACATTTCCTGGAAGAAAATATGCAAATTTTTAATTTAATTTAGTGTGGTGTCAAACACATCTTTTTCATTACTAAGTATGTATATAGGCCTCATTTTGCTAAATGCTGTTTAGAAATTATGCATTAGTAATTATGGGGTCCTGCTGATTACATAAATTGTTATCCTGCTCTTCGAAGTAATTATCACATAACCTGCATCGAGGTTTATAAGACAAAAATAAGCATCTGTTTTCCATTTAGTTGAATGCTTCTCAATGAAGCTGGAGGTCCCCTTGCCAATAGAAGCTGCTTTCCTTGACATTTAATTAAGAGGTTTGCTGATATCATGTTAGTCACCCCAATCATTCCAAAAAATGATTTGGGAAGTTAGGCAAGACTACTCATCTACATTTAATCTCAAATTTAAAGAGCATAGTAAGATGGGTAAAGAGTAGCCTAATAAATAAAATCTGAATTACAGTTAAAACAAATATGATTGTATTATTTTTTTAAAAAAATTAATGTCACTATAATGAAAATTAAAAAAATAATGTTGCTGACCCAAAAAACAAGAGGACAGAAAAAAATAAATTTGGGCTCAATTCATGGAGAAAGGGGAAATTATTACTTTGACATATATATGAATGAATTACATATAATTATATGCAAATAAATTTTTGACTCAAAATTTAAAAAGTGCCTTTATTTAAAAGATAAAGGCACATGGACTGTTTTGACCAATAAAATATGGCAGAAGTGATGCTGTGCTACTTCCAGAGCCTAGCCCTTAACTCTCCTGTCTGTTTCCTGGCTCTTGAAATATTCCCTCTGAGAACCCAGCCCTCATATTATGAAAGGTGCAAACCACATGTGGATGCCACATGTAGGCACTCTGGTGGACAACTTGAATGAGCTCTCCTGTGAATAACCCATTTTGGATGTGCGGTCCCATCATACTTTCAGATGACTCCAGTCCAAATGCCATCTGACTTCAACGGCTTGAGAAAATCTAAGTGACAACCACATAACTGAGCTGAGTCAACATACAGAACTACACAAGATAAAAACTGTGTTTTTAAGCCACATAGGTAAACACAAATAGATGAAGGCATGTGATAAACTCTTTAAATACTTTTAAAACTTAGTTAAAAGACATTTTAAAGACTGTTTTTTATCTGCTCATACACAATTCTCTGTATATTAGCAGAGAAGGTATTTTTAAGCATTTTCTTAAGTGGATTTGAGTAAAATTACTTCTTATAAAAGATAGGCACCCAAGGCCACAAATATACCATCTTCCCTTGACCCCTGAAAAATTATCACTGAAATGACAAAGGATTATAAATGTAAGAAGGAAATACACAACAGTGCTATAAAAGGGAGTGGGGTGATTCAGTCATCCATATTCCAGAATCTTTGAGGAATTTATTGTGGGTGTGGGATACACCATGGGTGAGGTTGCAGACACTTCTATAGGAAGAGGTAGCTTAGGGATTAAAGAGACAAGTCCACTGCTGAACTTACTAACATATTAAGTTCATAATTTCTAAAAGAATCTCATATCCCTCTGAAATTGGACAGGACTTACCTTCCCTGTCCCCTTGTAAATCAGCAAACACAGCAAAATTATTATAAGATCTAGCAGTTCACAATCAAAGGCTATTCAGAAGAAAGGCTTACCTATAAAAGAATGACTACGAAGAATCATTAGACATCCTCAGCGAGATGTATGAAGACATTGCATCTATGTAAGAGGACAGTCATCGATGAATAAACATTTCTTTCATATAAAATGCACAATGTCTGCTTTTGCTTCTGATAATGATGAAGTAACCCCTAAGAGATCAATTTTCCCACAGATAACTATAGACTCTGGGTAAAATAGTTTAAAAACTCCTGTCTAAAGTTACTGAAGAGTGAACAAAAGTAGGCAGATAGTGGAGAAGGTTTCAATACTTGGAAAAAAAGGAAAGGCACTGGATGAATTTCTCATTTTTTAAAAGTCGTTTAGACTGGCGACAGACTCTAATTAACACCATTCTAAAAAATTATAGAAATCAACAGTCTTACTGGTTAGGAGAATCAGAAGACAGTTTGGGCCAATGATAACAGTTGGAAAGTAAGGAAAGAAATTTCAGACAGGAGAGAGCCAGAGTGGAAAATTCTCCATCTAGTATGAAATCTACCCAAATTCTAGCCAATTCTTCAACTATATATGCTTGGGGAGACTTCAAAAATCTCAGTTAAGGCTAAAAAAGCAAATTAATATTTCAAATTGGAGTTTGAGTCCAGCCAGTTTTCTTGCTTGCTATTGGATATATGAAGAAATGAAGAAATACAACCTATGCTCAAAAAAAAAAGGGCAGTTAATGGAGACAAACTATGAGAAAATCCAGATGTTGGAATCAGTAGATCAGTATCTTAAAGAGCTTGTTATAATCATGCTGGAGGATATAAAGTAAAATATGCTCACAATGAATCAAACAATAGAAAATCTCAAAAACGAAATAGAAGTTATAATAAAGAATGAAATGGAAATTCTATCAATGAAAGCTATAATTTCTAAAACACAAAATTTATTGAATGTGCTAACTAGCAGATATAAAGTGGGAAAAGAAAGATTTGATGAACTTTAATATATATCAAAAGAAATTATCCAACAACCTGAAGTACAGGGGAAAAGAGACATTAAAATATAGATTTAAAAATTATTTGAGGTTGAGAACCTGTGAGAAATATCAAAAGGTCAACTATCCATGCAGTTGTGGTCAAGAAAGGAAAAGATAGAAAAAAATTTGGCAAAAAATTTTTTGAAGAAATAATGGAAAATTTTCTAAATTTGCTCAAAGGTTTACATTTACAGATTCAATAAGCTCAGCAATTTCCAAGTAGGATAAATACACAGAAAACCATACTTAAATGATGTCAAGGTCAAACTGATCAAATCAAAGGTAAAGAGAAAATATTCAAAGCACGTACAGGACAATTATATATTGCGTGCAAGGGAATAAAGATTTGAATGAAGACTCCTCATTGGAAACAAGGAGACTATAAAACAGCAACTGTGAACTGGAGTCTATATGTCGTAAAAGTACCTTTCAAGACTGAACATAAGATAAAGACATTTTTAGATAAAAGAAAGCTAAGATGACATTATGAGCATACCTGCTCTGCAAACAGTGTTACAGGAAGTTCTTTCAACTAAATATGGACAGTGAATTGTGGTGTTTAGACCATATGTCAATGTAACACATATAACAGTTCTAGCATGGAGTACGGGGAGGTTGGTCATGGACCAATACAGCTATAAGGCTTCTCCATTTTACATGAATGGTACAATGTTAAATTTAAGTAGACCGAAAAATCAAGGATATGAAGCAACCACCAAAAAAGTTGCAGACGTGTAGCAAAATGCTAACGGAAAAATTAAAATATAATTCAAAAAATACAATGAAGACAGTAAGTGACAGATTGACTACTTCAGGAAAATAACTAGATTGTCGAAGTAGGAGGCGTGTGAGACATTTTTTAAAAATTGAGTAGAAAAAGAAATGAATATAATAAGCAAAATGTCAAGGAAGACAGATTCAAGGAATATTGCATAGATATAACAGGTGGTTAGATTCTTTGCATCTTAGTTTTAACTGAGGTTCGAAAAAAGATAAATATCAGATACAAAGTCAACGTGTGACAAGTCGATATAAGGCAACTTTTCGAAGGAAATTGTAGGACCCCGTTTCACCAGTCTTGAACCTTTTCGGCCTGTTGTTGTGCATATAAAGAGGAGACACGTTGCAGAGAGAAAGAAAATATGGAAGAAGTTATTTCATCCGTGAACACTAAAGCCCATCTGCTCTCCCATTCCACCACTTAGAGGAGGATTCACGGTGCTAGCTTTACCCCGAAGCAGTAAGGAGCCTGAGGGAGACCACTCGTGGTGCAACCTCGTTATAGTCAACAACCCAGTCAGAGTGTGACAGTGCTTCACGTGCATTACCTCATTTAATCTTCGAGACGAACCTTTCCAGTCGCCGCTATTATCCCTGATTATGATTTGAGGAAACTGAAACATGCAGAGGTGAAATACTTTTCATAGTCTCACAGAGAGTAAAGTGGTTCCAGAATTCAAATTCAAGCCACCTAGCACCAGAGCCTGCACCTTTAAATACTGCACCACATAACTCTAAAAGGACTCCCTTGCAGTGGGAAGACACACGTCTCATGCAAGAGAATCATAATGCAGGCTGTGGAATGGAGTGTGACTCCGGGTTGAAAGCTTCTCAAGAGCTGGCCAGAAACACAAGGGGAGTTGACCACTATAAAATGAACAATTTTTCGTTGAAATCAGGATCCATGTTACAATTGATGACAGGTCAGAGTTTAATTTGCAGAGGTGTTGTCCTTCCCTTTTTTAGTAGTACATAAATAATGGGAGTCTTAAAATGAAAGGTATCTAATACCATTTGATGACCGTGGACGTGAAGAAAAGGAAATGCCATCTGACCAAACTAGCGACCTTGCGGTGACATGTAAATTACACAGCCGTGACATGTAAACGTGGTCGATTGGTTTTCATCTTTGAACATCAGCAAAGAGACAAACAAGGAGACTTATTGGAAATATTATCGAAGGGGACATTTTGAAGGTAGAGATACAACTGTTGAGAAGTGGTACATGGGAAGTCTGAAGAAGGCAGGGGAAGGATAGGGCCTTCCTCCAAAAAGCAAACAGGTGGCACCAACCCAGGTGACTGAGGAGGGGTTTCCATGAAAGTATGAGCAAGCTCTAGCAAGACCAGCAATGGATGCTGCCAATCCTAGCTTCAGAAACATCAGGGGCCAATGACCGACCACTCTTAGGGCTATGTGGGCAGAAGAGGAAGCAGTGGCTCCAGCCTGGAGTGGAGGGCTGTATGGAAGGCTACTGTCTGCACAGGGAGGCAGCCACACTGTGGAGGCAGGTGGGGAAGTGAATACACCAAACTCCCTTTCTTCCTCTCCTCCAGTCTCCAGTGGCCAGACTCAAGCTGAAGCGGGAGATCAAGGAAGCTCATTATTTTGTCCATATGAGACAAAAACACAGATCTGGTGGGAGAGAAAGCACATCTGGAGAGGCAATTAGAAAGTATTCAACACAGAACACTAATGTCTTCACCTTAGCAGTAAGGTAAATACGGATTAAAGCTGATGGGCTTAGAGAAAAGTTCAGATTGGGTAGATTAGGTAGATGATAGATGAGATAGAGAAATGATGCATAGGTAGATGATGATGGATGATGGATGATGATGATAGATCGATAGATGATAGATCCACACCCATTCATAGATATATACATACGTACATACACAGATGACAAAAAGATTGGATTAGCAGTTTAAATGAACTAAATTTATCTGTTATAAAGGAATCAGGTGGACCTGGATTGAATTTCTGGTGAGTTTCACTGCTTATAAAAGCTGATCTAGAGCAAATGAGTCAATAGTTTCATAACTCAGTTTTTCTCATATGTAAAATAATAGCAATATAATTTATAGAGCAATTCATGTAAGGAGATTAGAAGGGTGGAACATGGGAAACACTCATTAATATATTATTAATAAGTAAAAAAATGGAGAGGAAAGCATATTATTTAGAAGTAAACTATAGAACCAGAAGAATCACAAATCAGAGGGTTTAAAAGTATTTTTTACCTTTGAAAAATTTCTTTTTACTATATAGTCTTTAGTAGTATCTGATTTTTTTATGTGTCTGTAATACTTTGATTAAATAAATATCGCAACAAAAATAGTTTTTGTTAAGTCCAGGCACATCAATGAAATAAGAACATCTAAATATCGAGGTAAAATGTATGCAGTAGAAGGAAAAGGTGTAGAGGGGAATAATCCATAAATTTCCAGACAGAAGAATATAGATTACTTATAAAGTTTTTTTAAAAAATTCAAACATCTCATGAGCAACACTAAATGGCAGATGGAAATAAACTAATAAACACATAATTTAGAGTGGAAAAATATGAACCAACGGTTTTATAGCCATCCATCTCCTCTATATACAAGAGCAGCATAAATTTATGCTCAAAGGAGGACTCCTAAAGTGTATTCTTTACCACCCATCCAAGACAATGTCCTGATTGATTAAGATGTTACTCAAAATACTCTAGAATAATGAAAATAAGGTATGGAAAAGGTGAACGCAAGTAAAAAAAAAATACAGTTAAAGTTGGTTAATTATCATTAAAACTTTAAAAAAATAAAATATTACAACATAACGAGATAAAAATAAAATTTACAATAATTATTTGCTTAAATCCTATTTTATTGCAACAAAGTATTATAAAATATTGGAAATAGAATAAAAAGATGTAAAGATGATTAGGGCTTATAATAGTAAAACTTAATGAAGTATGCTTTAAGGGAAAAGAAAATATTAAAGTAAAAAGAAGACTTTTAAAAATTAATCAAAATTTAATTTAAAAATTAAACTCATTTAAAGTTTAACAATTATGAATCATAATTAAATTAATATTTAATACATAAAGGCTGATTTTATAAATTTGTAAAAGCCTCTAGATATCAATGAGAAAAACAACAACAGATCTTATTAGATTAATGAGGAAATGAAATACAGAGGCAGTCCAAGGAAGAAATATACAAACTCCATAAAAATGGTAAAACATGATCAATGTTTCCTGTAACTAAAGAAATGCAAATTTAAACAAGAATGATAACATGTGTTTCACCTATCATATTAACAAATATTTAAAGACTTAACAATATCCGATGATAATAAAAATGTAAAACAAACATTCACTACTATTAATTGGAAGTTACATTGTCACAATTACTTAAAGTATAATTTGTCTGTGTCACACAATTTTAAATGTATGCAATTTTAATGCAACAATTACAGTTCTGGAATTGGGTTTACCAATAGACTCGAATGTGCACACAAAGATTTTTATTGCAAGACTGTTTATAATAACAAATAACAAGAGGCAGCTTAAGTGCCCCAAAATATGTTTGTTCTAAGCAATTATTTACATCTGAATATTAAAATGAATTCAGACATTATTTTAAAAAATGAGGCAGATATTTATGTGTTGACATGGAAATGTCTCAGAGATAATGCAGTTGTTAAACAAAGATAAGTGCAAAGGATTCTATATAGATTCTTCTTTGTATTGAAACAGTGTATCTAGTTCTATTGAGGGGGAAGTATAGGCAGAATGCTTCTGAAATAATGCATAATGGTGGTACCTTAACAGACGGGGAACTCACATGTTTTAAATTAATTGGTATCTTTTACTTTTCTTTCGTTACCATATGCATATGTTATTTTCATAACACTACTTAGCAAAAAATTCTGGCAATAGTATAGGAAATTGACACGATAAAAATGGGAAATTTTGTTTTGTTAATTCTCTGCCTCATTCCCCATAACAACCAGTCCAAAACATTTGTGATTTTAATTTTTAATTTAAAAAAACTTTTAATGAAAATGATATATATTTAAGGCATAGAACATGGTGGTATGATGCACATATATGCAGGGAAATAATTAAAATAGCCAAATTGATTGACATATCATCTTTTCACATAATTACCTTTATGTGTATATAATGAGTGAACCTGAAATCTCTCTTAGGACATTTCCAGTATTCAGTAGGTATGATTTATTATAGCTATCATGCTGTACCTTCGATCTCTAGACCTCTCATCCTGTATCACTGCAGCTTTGCACCCTTTGACCAACATCTCCCTCCAAATTAGGAGACTGTAATATTCCCCTCATCTTTTACAGGTCAAGCATGAAATAACAAAAAAATGATAGAAAATATATTAATATTATAATTAATAACATGCACTTAATAGAAAAAATATTGCAATAAATATTCTTTGCCAGTGTTCTTTGAATATTTATTAAAATATCAAATAATTTGTAAATGTGGAGATTATTTTATTGATTTCTTACACACACACACATGCATGCACATACACTCTCACACATCATGAATATGTATGTCACTTTGCCATAGATAGCAGTACAGTAATATTTGAATTCAATAATAAAATATTAATACCACTTCCTTTCTCCAAACAAACAAAACAAAATACCAAATCCAGGACTTGGGAACTGAGTCCTTTGCCCTACAGAAAAGTTAAGACTTAAGTGTGGCTCTTTTGAATAGCATTGAACATTTTATATAAAACTGAAGAATTGGAACAGAGGCAGTAATCTGAGGCAAATTCATAGCATTAAGTGCTTTCATTATCAAACAAAAAAACTAAGTATTTGACTCAAGAAATCATCATAAAAATAATTAAGAGATTAATAAAGAAGTGGAAATTAATAACGTGGGAAGCAGAAAACAAATGATTTGATGAGTAAAATTTAAGCAGTGGTGTTCTTGTGAATGTAGAAGAAAGACAAAGCTGTCTAGTAATAAAAGAGAGAAATGAACACAAATAAAATTAGATAGGCAAAATAAAATTGAAGACATACATATAACCACTTACATAGAAAATAAGTTATATAATATGCAAAATTCATTTTTAAATTATAAGGGAAACTCAGTTCAACTAGTGCAATTACAACAGAGATAGTTAACGTAGATGATTATAGTACCAATATTTATATATCCATATATATTTAAAACCAAAAAAATTAACAAAATAACATAATAGAAAAGCTAAATAAACAAACACCATAGGGGGAGAAACAAATAAAAATTAAGTTTATAAAAACTCTAAGAAAAAAGATAACCAACAAAAACAACAACAAAAAAATGAAATTGTTATGTAACTAGATTCTTTCAAATATAATTGCTCTTCTATATAAATCTTCCAATTATGGAAATCTTTCCAGTTCCTTTCAGATTTTTGAAAAACTTAATCAAAATACAGCTAAAATGGTTCACAAAGTTGATAAATTTCACTTATAAAATTTTTCCAATAAAATAATGGTGATTTAAATGCAGACATATATTATAACAGATATAAGATGAGGGTAAACAATTTACAGTTGGGTATATACAATATATATACTATATAGGAGCCTTAGCAATATTTGTTGTGTACTAATAATCCATATATAAAGTAAAAGCACAAAAATATTCAAGGGAAAATATTAACAGCCAATTCAGGATCCTGGTTAACTCCAGGAGGAAAGAAAGGAGGATAAAGTAAGATCAGGATGAAATAAACCCAAGGCTTCTACTCTTAAAAAAAATCTGAACTATGGTAAAATATTACATTTTAATAGAGCTGGTGGATGGTTACAAGAAATAGATATGTCTTGTGCTATTTTCTATACTTTTTATGTATTTGAAATGGCTCCCAATGTGAGAAAATTTAACAAAAAACAAAGGTGTAAGTAGGAATATTCCTCAATATGATAACATAAATGAAGCAATTTTCAACCTCAGTAGTAATCTAAGAAATACAAATTTAAATTACACTAAAATAGACAGATGAGTTATTAAATTGTTGGAGGCTTAAAAGATGAAATAATCTCATGTTGTCAATAATGCATATTGCTTTTTGAAGGCAGTAGAACAATGTGTACAAGAACCTTGCATTTGAACTTACCTTCTGACCTATGTGTACCCTCTGGAAAGCTATCCCAAGGCAATTAATTATAAAGAGGTGTGGAAAATCAGAACTAGTCTAAATATTCCATGTAGAGGAGTGTATTTCAATAAATAATGCTACCTAAAATGGAATATCATGTGGTTGTTAAAAATGAGAATACACCAGTATTTCATGCCACAGAGTTAAGAGATAAAAACAAGTCATAAACTGTACATTCCAACAGAAAAATTACTTAGTTCACTTAAGTATAAAACTGCATATATAATCTATATAATACATATAAAAATTGTATATGAGATAAACTATAGTTAATAGTACGGTGATGGGTTTAGGTAATATTTTTCTCTTCTTTTTACTTTCTATATTGTACAAATTTAAAATTTCAAAACAAGTATACAACTTTACGCCTCCACACACCCATGCGGAGACACACACACACACACACACACACACACACACACACGCAAATGTGTCAATCAAGAGAGACAGAGAGAAAGAGAGAGAGAGATCACAGTGTTGACATCATGTTCCCTAGATGATAGAATTGCATCTGGCTTTTCCTTCTTTTGCTTATCTCCATTTTCTCATTTGTCCAACAGAATAATCATGCAACCAAAATAATCCTAAATGTTAACTTTTACAATTTGAGTGTATTTGGGAATTTAGTGAGAGCTAAATTATTAAGACTTCGCTAATGGGATTTTTGCTCCAAAGCAGATTTGGAAAAGGAAACTCTGAAGAGATCCCTCTTATATCTTTTCTCCTGGTTGGTGTTTTTCCTCATCAGCCGCCACTCAACTAGATTCTGTGTATTCTCTTTCAGTTTCCACCATCATTCTTGTGTGCTCTCTCTCCCTTCTGTGTTATCTCAAAGGGGCTGGTCTACTAATGTACAAGGACATCAAACATGGACCATTCTCCTTTCTCAAGCAGACAAATTCCAGTCTCTTCTCTGTTCTCCCTCCTTTATTTTCTCTTACCTGCAACCTCTAAACTTATGCTATCACTTCGCTTAGCAAATGTCACCTCTATAGGACCATCTGGAGAAACTGTAACTATTTGCTGTTTTATGCTAAATGGCGTTCTGCTTGTGGGTAGGAATCACCTTATTTTCCCGACATCCCAGGCCTAGCTCAGTGCCTGACCCTTCTGAGATCCCGTACTAACTTGTCACCTCTCCACGTTGGAGGGTTTTCATTCTACTTAACTTCTGGTGATTTAACCTTGAAACAGTTCACACGTTGTGGGTAGGTTGTAATGACTATCTTAAAATATAGTACGTGGTATTTTTAATGATTTTACTGGCACGCATGTCAATCTTTGTAAATTAGGACTGTATCTAATTTGTATATTCCTTTTGAATCTATGAATGGGCGTTTTAATTTGGCATGTTGCATTTAGTCCTAAGTAACGCAGACTTCACTTACTTCGGTTTTGCACACATTTTTCAAAATGCTGGTACACCTGAATATACATTGACTCTGTTGTTTAATTGTATATTCCAATCAATTATAATTATTATTAGAGAGCAAGTCATTGTTAATTAATAAATTACATCAACACAGATCTGCAGTGTCTCAAGCAGTTTCAGTCACATGACTTAATGTAACAGTCTTCTTTCCTTTTTAGAGATAAGACTTCAACAAATTAAGTAACCAAAGGAAGCCAGGATCTTTTAAATTCTAATCTAGTCTTCCTTTCATACTGAATTCATTCATTCAGCAAATATTCAATGAGCAGTTGTACCTACAAAAACGTGTTCGAGGTGCTGGCAATACAAATGGAAGCAAAACAGAACCTAGCTTCATGGCGCTTGTAAGTATTAGGAGAAAACAATGAATTATTGAATTAGAGTGTGACTAAGTGTCATGAAGAAAAAGACAGGATGAATCAAAAGCTGCCATCATCCAGAAAAGAGTCACGCACAGACTCGAGTGCCTTGCTAAATTAAAGCATCCCTTTAAATTCCTGGCAACTTTTGAGTGTCAGGCGCGGTTCCAGGCACTTTACACGTATTAATTCATCGACTCCTCCCTTAGAGGTAGATGCTTTCATCATTCCCATTGCACGGACGAGGAAACTGAGGTAGAGTGATGACTATGTAACTGCCCATGGCCCCAAACCTCAGAGCCCCTGATGGTCCTTCGTTTCTGGTTGCCTTCTGAATCGACCTTGAGAAAATAGCCCAGGTCATAAGTTCTTAGTGCTCGCCTTCACTTCCAGTGCAGAAAAGCTAGTAAAACAACAAAATTGCTCCGATTAAAAAAAAACAACAACTTAGATCATGAGACTCAGAAGGTACTGATTTCTGTCCTAACCTCGCACACGTGAATCCACTTTGCCATCCACGGTGTCATTCGTGGATTGTGACCTGACAGTGTGGGTTGCTAACTTGGACTCCTCAGGCAATGGGAAAAGGGGCTGGCGTACCCATCCTTTTTGTCATTTGGTTTGGGTACTGTTATTTGTTTTCAGGGAATTAGCACACGGGAAGGATAGCCAAAAATGAACCGTTCGCTGTTGACTGCCTGTTCACAAGACGGATTAGGACCAGGACACTGGTGGAGCACAAGTCTCAGTGGCCCTGCCCCTTGGCTCAGTCGCCTGGCCTCATTTTGAGTCCAATTGCTTAATTTTCTGCACACCCCACGAAAGCCAATTCCCGTGCTGCTCTGTGTCTTCTTTATATTTCTCCATAATGCCATCCCCGGCTGTTTAACTGCGGCAGGCTTTATGATAAGGGTTGTTGTCTGTTTTTTTTTTTTTTTCTTTTTCTTTTTTGGCAATAGGCGAAGACTTAATTTTAAAAGACACACTCAAGCTCAAACAGCCCTGAACGACTTACACGGAAAGCAAGGGTGTGTTTTCGAGGCTTGTTTTGAAATATTACAATTTTTTTATTAGGCAATTTTATCATTGTTATAAATAAGTAATTGTACTGGGGAGAAGGGATAATCCTTATTTAATTAAATTCATCTATACTCCCAGGTTGGCAGCAAGAAGACATATGTGAGACTAATACCCACAGCCTGCCTCTTTGCATGTGCAATTAAAAATTCACTCTACAGTAGCACTGGCAGTTTAGTGTTGCTTTTGGCATTTACAAATTCTTTTATTTTGTGACTTTTTTTTTTACCATACACATATGCTGGAGCAGATGTTGCTTATTTGTTGTTTATTCAAATCTGTAGGCTCTGGCAGCTAACTCCATTGTTCTGTAATGAAGCTTTATTCACTGTCCTGTATTAGGACCCCACGCCTGCAGGAGAGGCTGCGTTAGTTCCCAGTAGGACGCCACAGTTATTGCCCTTGTAGTTGGCTGTTTACAGTTGGAAGCTTGCACTGGGGGGAAGAAACAACCACAACAAAGGGCTGGGTGGTTACAGTTGGGGTGATGGAAGGGAACTGGCGGGAAGGTCACCCCTCAGTGCTCTGCTCTGTAGTTCCGCCTGGTGGCCTCCGTTTGGCATCCGACTCCTTTGCTGTGGGGATTTGGTGTCTGAGGCTGAGAAGCGTTTCCTTCCTGTTCTTTCTCTTCTCTTCTTTTCTCTCTCTCTCTCTCTCTCTCTCTCTCTCTCTCTCTCTCTCTCTCTCTCTCGTTATTTAATTTGTTCTCAAGCAGGGTTCTACTGCAGCTCCCCACCTGCCCCCGTATTTCCAGGGCATCCATAGATTCGTGAACAGCCTGGCTGAGCTAGAGCTCTGTCCAGCACAAAATCGTGTCTTCCATATATCACACCCTCAGCCTGTCGATGCTCACTCCGTACTATTTCCGGCTGCCCGTGTCTTGGGGGTAGCCACACTTCATAAAGTCGAGGATGTCAGGTCCATGCTGACCAAAATAAAGACCTGCTCATCCCTAGAGCTCCAATGCCAATTTGGAGACATTCGCCTTCTGGAAAACCCCTGTCTTGGCCAGGAGGCAATCAATCAGAGATGTAACCACCTCCATCTGGCACATTATGACATAGAACCTCACTATTAACACATTTGTGATTCATCTTGTCCCAACGAGTGGTGCCAGGGATCAAACCACATCCTCCCTCCGCATGGCAGCTGGGAGCACTCTAGCTTCCCAGCATGCAGAGTTAACACATTGGCTCCTGTGACATCGCAAGTAACAATTCTTTTAATTATCACACCTTCCCCCCCCCTCCCCACCCACTCCACAGACATTTTGGCACCATGGGGATATTTTGCAGCCGGCAATCAGTACTTCTCTTAATTGACTGAGTATGTTCCAATAGCGTGAAGCCTGGTATTATCCACTGTCAAACGAAGGGGACAGTTGCTCGATGCTAAGTTCTATAGATATCACCCCTACACTTGGTAGGGAGCTTTCACTTCCATAAGGATGCTGCAGTGTTTGCTCATAATTGTTTTTTTTTTTTTAATCATTTCTCTTCATTGTCTGTGCATGTGAATCTCCTTAGGACTGAATTCAAGGTCAATGCCATCTTGGCTTCAGTGCACCCTGACCTTCCTCTCCCACAGCCTAAAAGCTGCATGGACCGGGTTGCTCGGCGTTCCCCGGCACCCCCCTCTCCCCCACCGCCTCTGACTTTTACCTCTCTGTGAGGTCATTGCTGCCTTTTCATGGAATCGCTTCCAATCTCCCTCCACCTGCCAAAAGTCATCCATCCTTCAGGGTCAAAGCTCGGTCATTACCTCTTCTGTCATCTCCTTCATAAACCCTGTTCCCCGAATTCCTTCTCCCGTGCTCCCAGACATTTTGGTATGCCTTTAGCATAGGCCCTAATGCAGTTTGCCTTGAGTTATAGTCAGCTGGCACAAAACATATGGCCCTAACTAAATAATTATTTCTTTCAAGGATTCTTTGTGTACGGCTTTGTGCCATCTCTCGGCCAGGGACCGGCATCATCTCTACAGAGGGGTCAGCTTGGGGGATGGGTTTGAGACGTGGGAATAAACCTGTCCTGAGATTCCTGGGTTTCAAGCACTAAACGAGGAACTTTATATCCTTATTTCATCCTCAAAACAAACAAAGGAGTAATTGGATTTTACTTCCATTTTACAAATGAGGGAACTGACTCTCAAAGAGTTTACGCAGATCAAGGTAACCTAGCTACTGAGTGATGGAGCTAGGATTCACAAAGCTGTCTGATCTCACAGTTTTTATTCTTGCTAAAACTCCTCTCTTGCCCTAGTAAGAACTGTAATGTTATTATGTTAGAATAGTCAATATTTCATCTTAATACAAATACGTCGGTAGAAGTAGATTTATAGTTCAGCAAAGAAAACCCTGCTATATTTCTAAGGGAATATTAAAATCAAAGTATATTAATATGGTTAAAATGGTTCTCACCAAAAAAGGGAGCAAACCAAAGTTTATTATTTTACCATAGGTTGAGTTTATTAAACTTCAGGCTTAATAATAATAATAAGGATGATGATGATGATGATGATGATGATGATGATGATGATTAAAGTCCTCGCAGAACTATGCTAGATATAAAATATAAACAGGAGCATGCTCTTTTATGCTCTTTATAAAAATTAATTTATTTTATTTAACAAGAGATGTGTTTTAAGGTTTTTCAGAGGATACTTTATATCAGATATGCAACCAAGATTCCTTTATTTTATTTTACCCTGAGAGATTGTTTGAGAAGGGGATTAGAAAATCAGCCTCCCACAGGACTTTTTGTGTGTGGAGAGGTGATTATGGAAGGGAGGAGGGCGTGGCCAAGGTAGTCGATAAAAGCCACCAAAAAAGAAGGAAGGGGAGTAAAGCAGATGCATTTCAGATGCTCTTTAGCTCACATTTTATAGGTACTACAGAAGTAATGTGAAAATCAATGTCTTGAAAGAAAGCAAGAGGAAATCACAGCTTCCCAACTCCTTTTTCAGAGTCTGTTAGAAGGAAGTTGCCAGTTCTTGTCTTGTGTAGCAAACATCATTCTGTATGATAAGCATGGAGGAAATAAGGTATTTCATTGAAAAGGAAACTGGTGTTAGAAGAACTAGGGTTCTTAGATCCATAACTGGCTGTTCTCCCGCCTTGGAGAGGTAGTTGGCTTCTCCCCTCCTAGCCATCTCTGGGAAAGTTGAAGCCAGAGGTGAGGCTGGTTCTTCATCCTGGGAAGAGAGGTTAGAGAGAGGCGAAGAGCCAGAGCAGCTGAGATTTTGATTGGTTTCTTCTGCTGCCAACTCTAGTCTGAGTCTGGTGCCCATGCAGACATCAGCAATGACATCTGACATGGTCCGTTTCCTTCAATATGTGCCATTTGCCCACCTGCATGGCAGTCACACAGGTTTAACCTTAATCGGGGTCTGTCACATTCACCAACAAGATTTGAAATTTATAAAATCTGGCATGATATGAACTTTAGATATTCTATTTTCATTAAATGAAATTCTTTGAAAACTGTTTAGAGTACATCTACAGGGAGTTCTGTATTTATTGTATTTATTATTGTTGTACTATTATTGTTCCTATTATATTCACAGATAATTTTAATAGGATGAATCCTTGTCTTCTGAAAAATAAGTATTTCAAAAACAGTATTTGCTCCTGGTTAACTGTAAGGTAAACTGATTATGATTTCCTAGCACTCCAAAGCCCCTAACATGCACGCCCTGGTAACTAGAGAATCTGACACCTACTGGAAGCTCAAAATGTATTTGTTCGATGGGTGAATGAGGTCAGGAAAGATTTCTCAGGGGCTACATTTCTACCTATGATAAAAAAGACAACAAAATCAAGTCTCTCTCTAGATGTCTGCATAGTGCAATGATATAAAACAACTGAGAGACAGAGATAGACAGAGGCAGACAGACAGAAACTCACGATGGCCAAACCCAAGTCTTAGATGAAACCAAGGTCACTTCGGTAAAATTTTGCAAAGGTAACATAATCCAGTATCATATATTTCTGTTGATATGAGTTGATATGGAGAAAGAGTTTTGAATTCAGAGAAATAAAAGGTTATTTTATGACCATTACACTACTGCTTCCAAATATTAATATCGACTATTGTATCAACTGGAATTTCATCAAGGATATTGAAGAAGAAACTGATCATTTCTCTGAGACTGATCAAGGTCCACAGAGAATATTTTTCTAATCTCCTGCCTAGAATGACAATCAGGCAATCAGTGATCTGGGAACCTAGTCAAGAAGAACTTAGAGGTTTGGCATTCAGTATTCAATGTACACATGTCTATTACATGACCGCCATGCCATTAACAGAAGGTCATTGAATACCAGATCCAAGGACCCTTGTATTCCCAGATCCAGTGAATAAAACTTCCATTATTTTTCTGAGGCAGAGGTGGGTAGCCATTCATTATTGTGGGCTTGGGATGAAGAAAAATTAGGATCAACTGCTTCTCAAATACCTCCCTTCCAATCCTTTTTATTTTTATGTCAAATCACTGTTATTTTTAAGTCCACTTTTACCTTCTGTTTCAGAAGTCATTGCTACATTGACACAACATGCTGAATTCTTATATCTTTTGATGATTCCGAGTTATAAATAGAAGCATTTCTCATTATTATTTTATGATTTGACATTCTCTAATAAGTGAGTTACTCTCCTCCATCTGCTTTTTAGCTCTAAAAACTAGGTGTTTTCATCTCCTTTCAGTTCTCCCCTTATGTATTTTTTGTTCAGTCTTTCATTTATTTTTATAATGTTATTGAGATGTAATTTGCATACCATAAAATTCACCCTTTTAATATGTATAATTCAGTAGGTTTTAGTGTATTCATAGTTGAGTAGCCATTATCATTAATTTTATTAAAAGACTTTCATCGCTCCCCACCCCCAAAATAAACCCCATGCCCATTATCAGTGACTTCTTTATTCCTGATGCTCCCTCCTCCTACTCTATGACAATTGCTAATCTACTTTCTGTTTCAGTGCCTATGCTGGGCATTTCACATAAATAGAATTGTACAATATATGGTCTTTTGAAACTAGCTTCTTTCACTTATAACATCTTTGAGACTCATTTATGTTGTAGCTTGTATCAGTATTTTATTCCTTTTGTATTGATGAATAATATTCTAGTGTATAAATATGCCACATTTTATTTATCCATTCATCAGTGGATAGATATTTGGATAGTTTGCACATATTGCCTATAATGAATAACGCTGCTTTGGAACATTTATGTATAAGTTTTTGTGTCATACATTTTTACTTTACTTAGGTAGATAGTCATTTACAGATACAAAATTCCCTTGAAGAAATGCTTTAGCTGCTTTGCATAAATGTTGATGTGTAGAGTTTTTGTTTCCACTCACCTTAATGCATATTCTGATTTCCTTGTGATATCTTCCTCAACCCATTGCTTATTTAGGATCGTGTTGTTTAATTTCCACGTATTTGTGATTTTCCACATTTCCTTGTAACTGATTTCTAACTTCATTCCATTGCAGTCAGAAAACATACTTTGTATAATTCCGGCCCTTTTAAATTTATTGAGGCTTATTTTACAGTGTTACATATGGTCTATCCTGAGGAGTGTTTCACATACACATGAGAAGAATGTGCATTTTTTTTGTAAAGTAGAGTGTCCTATAGATATTAGAAAGACTTAGTTACTTTACAGTTTAAGGTTTCCACTTAGTAGTTATTCTATCCATTACTAAAGATGAAGTACTAAAGTCTCCAACCATTATTGTCAGATTGTCTATTTCTCTCTCCATTTCTGTCAGAATTTGTTTTATCTATTTTAGGTCTGTGTTTTTAGGTACAAATGTGTTTTTAATTATTTTGTCTTCCTGGTGGATTGACTCTTATCATTATAAAAGGTCTTTTTTTCTGTCCTTAGTAACAATTTTTTATTTTAACATTAACACAACAAAACATAATATAACATAGCATAACATTATATAATATAATATATAGCCACCCATCTCTCTTTGGTTACTATTTGCATGATATATTTTTCTTTATAATTTTACTTTCAAGTTATTTATTTCTTAAGTCTAAAATATATATTTCTTATAGACTGCAGATAGTTGGATCATATTTTTTCCCATTTTTCCAATCTCATTTGTTTGGAATGTTTCATCTATTTAAGTCTAATGTAATTATTGATAATTACATTACATTAATGCAATTTATGTCTGCCATTTTGTTATATATTTTTAAAATGTCATTTTTTAAATTTATTGATTCTTCCATTACTACATTTGCTAAGTTAGATAGTCATTTTCTAGTGTACCATTTTAATTATCTTCTTTCTTTTATTATATGTTTAAGTTACGTTTTCATTGGTTATATGTTTAAGTTACGTTTTCATTGGTTGCTAGGATTAATACCAACTTGATTTTGATAATATATAAAAACTTTGCTCCAATATAGTTTCACTCTCTCCTCCCTTCTTTGTAGTATTATTGCCATACAAATTACATTTTTATATGTTATAATTCTCTTCGTCCCAGTTTAACAACTATTGCCTCATTAAGATGTCTTTTAAATCAGATAAGAGAATGAAATAATTACAAGCTAAAATAGATTCTTATTGTGCTTCTATTTCCCTATGTAGTTACTTCTCTGTTGCTATTTATTTACACATGTGGATCTGAGTTACTGTCTGATGTTCTTTCACTTGAGCCTAAAGGACTTACATTAGTTTTTCTTACAGGTCAGGTCCGCTAGTGATGAATTCTCTCAGTTTTGTTTATCCAGGAATATTTTGAATTGTCTCTTATTTTTGAAGAATAGTTTTGCTGGATCTAGAATTCATTTTTTTTTTCAGTAATTTGAATGTGTCATCCCATAGCCTTCTGGTCTTCATAGTTTCTGATGAGAAGTTAACTGTTAATCTTACTGAGTTTCCCTTGTACGTGGTGAGTCATTTTCTCTTGCTGCTTTTGAGACTCTTTCTTTGTCTTTAGACAGTTTGAATATCGTATGTCTAGATGTGTAATTCTTGAATCAATCCTACTTGCAGTTCATTAAGCTTTTTAGTTATGAAAATTAATGTTTTTCATCAAATTTAGGAAGTTCAAGACCACTATTTCCTGAAGTATTCTTTGTGCCTCTTTCTTTTCTTTTCTTCTTCTAGAACTCCCACTATGTATGTTGGTACATTCGATGGTATTCCGTAGGTTTTGGAGACTCTGTTCATTTTTCTTAATTTGTTTTTATCTTTTCTTCCAACTTGGATCATTTCAACCAACTCATTTTCATAGATGCTGATTCTTTCTTCTGCCTGCCTGAATCTGATGTTGAGCTCCTGCACTGAATTTTTTATGTTAGTGATCTTCCTTTTCAACTCAAAAATTTTATTTGGTTCTTTTTATAATTTCCACTTTATTAGTGTTCCGTTTCGATGAGACATTTTTCTTACATACTACTTTAATTTTTTAGATATCCTTTCCTTTCATTCTTTAAATATATATTTTAACGACTGGTTTATTGTTTTTGTCTAGTGAATCCAACATCTGTATTTCTTCAGAAACTTTTTATTGATTTTTTTTCTTGCGTATGGACCACACTTTCATGTTTTTTGCATGTCTTATAATTTTTTGTTTTAAAATAGACATTTTAAATAATATAACAATTTTTAAACTCAGTTATCCCCCTATACTTTGCTTTTATCATAGTTTGTTGTTATTGTTACTATTTCTTTTTTGTTTGTTTGTTTTAAAGTGGCTATTCTGGATTAATTCTGAAAAACCTGTATTTTTTTGTAGCCACTGAAGTCTCTAGACACTGAGATTGAAGCCTCCGATAGCTTAGTGGTCAGTTAATTATTGGACAGAAATATCCTTAAATACCTTGAACAAATAAGTCTCCCTCCCTTTGCTGGTGGTTTTTCTGCATGCCTTCAGTGTTCCAGCTATTCACAACTCAGCTTAATCTTCACTTTCCACTAGTACAGATGCTCATGGTCAACCAGAGGTGAGATATTACAGTCTTCTCAAATATTTTCTGGTCATGCTCACAGCCCTGCACATGTGTACAGCCTTCAAGATCCACAGGAATATATCAGAGCTTTTTAAAGTTTTCTATGGGTATAAGCTAGCTTCTTATTTGCCCCACTAGTATCACTATTTCAGTCAGCTGCAAGATTAAACAATCATTATTGATTGTTTTTAATAAATACCCTGATGATATGGCTTGCCTTACTTAAGTAGCTATAAGTCAAGTCATATAAAGAAAAATCTAGTAAATGGGGCTTTAACAGAGAGCTTCCAGACAGATAAAATAGTGACAACTCTCAAGGAATGGGGCTTAAAAAAAAAACATTTGCACCTTTTCTTCTTCCTCCAGTAACTTCTAGGGCTTCTCATCTTCATAGCTCTCGTTATTTCAATGCATTTGGTTTTTAAGGTCAATGCAGAGCTGGGGAGAGGGTGATGAGGTTAGAGTGAGTTAAAATGCCACATAGTTTACTGTTCTTATTTATATCCAGCTATTTTTTTTCTTGAATCAGTGTTCCTTGGATTGTTGCAAGCCATTGGTTAACTTCTAGGCTAATTTTGACAATTTTGCCTGCGTTCTTACTGCTCTTATAGAGTAATGGGGTTTCGGACTTCAATTTTCCACTATTTCATAAATACTTCTCTCCCTTTATGTTTTTGTGATAAAATCCACTTTACTGTAGCTTTAGTGCAATATATGCAAGGAAAAAAATTATGTGTGTTTATTCTACCATTTTTGTTCATAGTCTACATTTGTTTTATTATTTAGTAACAATGGATTTAGAATTTTCTACTAGTGGAAAATCAGGTAGTAAGACACACCAGAAGGAAAGCTATTCTTGGTTAAGGCCATCTTTCTTTTAAATCCCCATATGATCAGCAGTCTGTTTCATTTCAGTCTAAAGCAAGATCTATTGGTTATGTTTGTATTTATGTCGTGTACCCGATAGCACTCTGGACCTTCCTGAATTTGAAAAATGGCTTCTCAGAAATGTGGATATCATTTATTGCTCTTTGCACAGCATAATGACATTGTTACATTTGTGCCATTCTTGCCATTATTAAGAGCTTCAATATTTCCTACCTCGTATGTTTTTTTTTTTCTTACAGTCACCTGTGTAAATAGCTCAAGCAGTCAGGCTTGTCTACACTTTTCAGACGCTAAATTTTGGCTCAGTGGAATTAAGTGACTTTCACAGAACAACCAATTAGGGAACACAGACTAGTAAAGAGCTGAAGCCAGGTCCCCTACGTTAAAGTTTGGAGGCGTCCCCACCATACCATCTAATGTCCTTGACTCCAGGTATCATGGAGTTTTAGGATTTATTTAGTTCAAACATTCCAATGCTTAAAGCATCTATATCACCTTCAATATCTTCATAAGCACCTAACGTAAGGGGGAAGAAGAGGTCAGTCCATAAATATTTTCAATAAAATTGTGTTTATAAAGGAGGGCTGAAAATAGATACATTGGCTTTTGGCGAGGACAAGGGTATGGAAGAGAGGTATAAGACTCAACTTTAGCACAAATTTAAAAAACAACTCCAATTGAAGGTTTGCAAACTTATACTGTTTTTAGTAATTTAGCAAGTATTTATTGAGTGCTGATTATGTGTCCAAAGCTATAAATAATACAAAGCTTCTACAAAAGAAAGAGATGACACAATTAAAAAGTATATATACCTCATGAGTACAGTCATTTTCTCTGTTTTGCTCAATTCTGTATACCCAGATTCCTAGAATATATGCAGATCCTAGTACATAATGGGTACTCAATAAATATTTATAAAATTAATTAATTAATTAATTAATTAATAATTTCAAATGTTTTTAAAGACTATAAAAACATTAAATGGGATAATAGAGTAGAGAGAGCTCTATTATATTAGATAATTGAGAGAGTATTGAACAACCTCATTGTCTGATGTTAGAATAGTCAACACTTATTTTTTGAAACCTCCTTGAGAAACAATCACCAAAAAAACTCCTGACTCAGCTTCATTTATACTTTCAGGTCACAGGGAATTCTGGAATGTCCTTTCTTGTTCTCTGGAGTAGAATAGCAGGGATAAACATCGGACCTACTGGAGTCCGTGGCTAATGTCTCCCATCACCATCAGCCAAGGGACTAAATGGATATTTCTTTCTAAGCTAGTTCAAGTTAATTTTATATTAATTTTGTTAAGGAGAACAAAGTGGCTTCTAGAATATATCGATTAGCAAAATTATATAAATTACCATAATCTAGAATTTAACTCTTAGAAAATAAAGTGATATTGGTTCATTAAACATATACTGTCTATATATCCTCATTTCTTCTGTGGACATGGATATAGGACTGACCAGTAAAAAAAGATTCGATGCATGTGCTTTAATGGAACAAGCATAAACATAAGGTCAGGTCACAGATATTATTTATGTGACCTAGAGTAAGTTATTCAAGTCCCACAGTTCTCAGTGTTTCCATTTTCCTGTTGGCATGATAATATCTACCTACTTGGCAGTCATAAGGATTAGAAACATGTACAGAACACCAGAATGATAATGGTGAGCAGTAATTGGTAGCTATAAGTAGTATTGTTATTACTATGGATTCTTCTTGAAAGTAATTTGCAAATCCTCCTCTGTCATTTCTGTGGACAAAGATATAAAGACATGACCAATAATTATCAATGCATTGTCAGTACACTCTTAAGCAAAATGAGATATTCAATCCTTTCTTTGATTCTGATGAACAAAGTTTGTTACATAGAATTTAATTTTCAGAGATGATCAAGACCATCACTAGTAACATACTAAGTGACTAATTAAGGACTAATACAAGTAGTGTGTTAGGGTTTACTGAGACTTCTAACTCAGTTTTGTGTTAAGAGGCCTGACAGCTATATAATGTTTTGACACTGTTACAAGATGTCTCCTATACATACAAACATGTCAATTGTTGGAATTCTTGCAATCTTCAAGAATTATGATTTCTTATCAATGTATTAATACCATTTTCTTGAATTGATCATGGTTTTCGATTGTGATTTCTTGATTCTTTAAAATGCAAATTATTGTTAATTTAATTTTCTTCCATTATTATATTTATGGCTAGTCCTTCAAGGCCAAGTGATGAATATTTACATATTTGAGCCTTTTGTTTTCAATAATTAGATTTTTTAACATGTAGGCTCTAGAGTTCAGAGTCATCTGTACCATTTGTCTTAAGAGTGCATTCCCCAGAAATGGACCTTGGGGAAAATTTTGTGTTAAAGTAATATATTAGGCAGTGTTCCCAGGAAAAACAAGAGGGGACTGAAGAAAGGGACCATGAAGAGAAGGAAGTAATACACTTTTTAACACATCCTTGCACATACCGACAAAGATCGAGTTTTTTCATCATCTCGTTGATTCCACAAGCACTATTGCTTAGTTTAGCTTTGGAAATAGCTACTACCTTAAATCACACAATAAATTCATTCCCCAGATAGTTGGAAGAGTAGTTTTCAATGGCTTTTTTCAGATTTCCTCTATGCCCAAAGCAAGAAACAGCATGAGGATTATGCACAGTGAATGAGACCAAAAAAAAAAAACAAAAAAACTCTAAAACGTTTCTAAAATGCATATGTTGGCAACATAAAAACATTAGCTTGTCTTTCAAACAACTGTCAGACTCCCAAACCTCTCCTGCCTATGCTCCTTGCCTTTCCAAACCTGAGTACTCCATTTATAAGAGGAATGATTTTAATCTAGGTGCTTTTCATATATGGTGCAGTTATCCTAGTTAGATTTCAGTCTAGATAATTACATCGTCTCTTCCTGACACCCGGCGTTGCTTACATGCCAAGTGGCATTCTTCTTTCCTTTTTAACCAATTGCTCCTAGGCACCACGGCAAGGTGGCAAACAGCTAAAGGGATCTATCCCCAGAGATGGTTGCACATCAGTGGTGACTATGCTGTCCCAGTACAATTTGTCTATCAACTTGTTCAAATGTTAAAGCATTTGGCATCTTTCAGGAAGAAAAGCTTGAGAGAAGAGACAATCCTGTTATTGCTCTGATAACTGATAGCCACCATAAATTTGCAGCACTATTCTAATTAGAATGGAGGTGATATCAACAGATAAAGAGTGGTAGACCTCAGCTGAGAGGTTGGTTAATGTAAAGGACTTTCTCAATGTTAAGTATTTTCATTGATAATCTGTAATAAAATTAGCCTTAAGTTCTAATTTGCCAAACATATCATACATCTGTGCAGCATTAAGCATTTCTAAGCTAGGCAGAGGGGCATAGAAATGGTAACCAAATGCCCCCCAACACTTTAATTAAAAGAAATGTGTATTAGCATAAAATCAAAACTGTCTTGCTTTTTATGAAGAAAACACCATTGTAAGTGAGAATAACAGAGTTCAGACAAAACGATTTCAGAGGAAGCACATTCCTACTGGTGTCTTTAGACAAATCTCTTACCTTCCAAATAATTCAATGCCTCAGCTTTTAAGGGAAAAAAAAATCACTTTCTTTCCATACTCTCTTATAATTTTCTGGTTTATATTTGTGTCCCCCCCTCTAGCTCCCAAAGTACTTTAGAGATACTACCTAAAATAAGTGCAGTAAGTTGTGTTGAGAGAATAGAGATAAAATATTTGAATTTCAGAAGAAAATATTTGACTTCTTCAAAGGAAAGGTACTTAAATTTACTTCTAACACTAAAAATCACTGGAGGAAGAGAAAATAAAGTGCTTTTTCCATTTGTAGGAAGAGAAATGGTAGAGAAAGAATTTCAGAAGCACATTTATTTATTGCTAGTAGAGAAACTGTACATACTCTTTAGACATTTCCTGGCCCTATGACTCCCTGGGTCCAGAGGAAACCTGGAGAAGACAGAAGCCCATCTAGCTCACAGGTTCTCAGGAAATATTATGCTCTCTTGGTACCATTAGTGTTTCTGGAATAAGGACTGTGATGTCTGTACCCAGATCAAAAGTATAATAATTTCTCCAAACTTAAGAGCATTTCTACTTTATGTATCTCTCTCCAATCACCACTCAGTGTGCCCCTCTCCCCCTCCCCCCGCAACAACACACACACACAGTAGGACCAATACCCCCTAACAAATAACTAGGGCTGTCCATGGAAAAATGCAAAGTTGACATTATTCTTTGGGGCATCTTTGTCACGCCCCCTTTCTTCTGATACACAACACTGATAGAGATATCTGGGTGTTGTTAACTCTTGGTCCCCAAGTTTTTCACAAAACTTTGGTCAAGAAAGGGAAGGAACAGAATGTTTCTTGGCCCAATCCCAAGGCAAAATGCCTCCAGGAAGCTCTTCTCCTTAGAGAAGGTTGAGATGATGTTAGAAAAGGCTTTGAGCCATGAAAACCAGACGGAGCCAAAGTAGGCTAAAAGCAGATGTCAAAAACCTTCCCTCTTTAATTGGGTTACAATGTAGAACCCAAAAATTGTCGTTGAGTATTAAGAGTTACCTACAATTATTTCTAATTAGTGAGTCAGGAAACCAAGACATATAGAAGTTAAGTAACTTGCTCAAGTTCACCCAGCTGGCAAGTGTGGGCATCAGGACAAAATCTAGATCTCTGATTCCAAATGGTGTGTCCTGTAAAGTCCATGCTGCGTATAAGCAAACAGTGGAACTGAATTATAAACTGTGCTTTGCTGTTGCAGATTGAGTTCTGTTAGAAGCCAAATGGGTAAATGGTCTATGACTTGTATCATGAGGAGGTGGTGACACAAAACATTTCAAGATTCACTCTGTAAGACCTAACTGCCCATCACTTTACAGTATACTAAGAGAGGACATTCTTCTCTCCTCTCCTCTGTGATTCCCTGTTTACTTTTGTCTTCTTCCAGTTTTCTAAAATATATTTATGTTACCTTTAATCTGTTTATATAAACGATAATATTTTATTAGTCTCTAAAGATAGATTTTTGTAAATACATGCAAGGTATTCTTTCTATCTCCACAAGCTTTAGGGAAGCATTTTTAGCCGATGTGCCTACCCATGTAAGATATTTGGGGGTTATAATTATTTTGAGGCAGTGAGATTTTTGTCCTTCTAAAATGGAATTTCTAGGCTAACCTGTGTACTTCACATATGAGGAAAGAAAAGCCCATGAGGTTTGTTCCAAGGGTCAATGGTAATCGATGACAAATCCAGATGGAAGACTCTTAGTTTGGAACTTTCAATTCTGATTATTTTATAATGAAACAATTCTTTATGTAACATATTCCTGACTTATTTGTTGTTTTAACCATACCTGTAAAGCTAAGTTTAAGCCGTTTCAGTTAAATCCACTACACTACAGTATTTTGACATCAGAAGTAATGTCTGATTTTATTTCAGTCCCCATAATTTGCCTTAGTGCCTAACACACAGGAAAAATATTCAAAAATATGTATGTTGAGGAAATGAATGATCAAATAGGTTTTTAAATAAAGAATGTTTTTTTAAAAAGATAAAAATTAGAGTAAGCTTTTCTTAGGATGTCTTTTTAAAAATCTTTCTCTTTATAGAGTTAGGGTATAAAGCCCTAACCAAAATAAAATGATCTCTCCTAAAATTAAAATACTATATTTCAGATTCAGCTACACTGAATGTTAATAAGAAAATTCTTTATTTACAGATATTTGGTGATGATAAATATCTTCTATAAACTTTGCTAAGACTTTTTTATCGATGACTAAATCTGAGATTTTTCCAATGTTTTAAGGAGCCCAAGTTGATTCTAAATTGAAAGAACAGACAGAAGTTCAAGTGGGTTGTAAACTTGGCAAAAACATGTTCTACCAAGAGAAAAAGAATTCAGCCTCAAAATCTGTTACTGTGCATGCATCTTCTGGTTTTTCTTTCATAAGAGCAAAGTCCAGAAAAAGAATCGTAACATTGCATAAAGCAATGGATTATATTTTGTGTGACTAAAGATCTTAAGATTGCTTGTTTGAAATTAGACCACCGTTTAACTCTTTTGGAAGGAGTTACACAATCATGCTTTACGTTTGGGTGTATAACCTTATGTTCTGAGCACCGCCACTGATAACATTTTAAATTGTCATCACTAATCTAGTGCTACTAGGTAGACATCAATTTTTCTAACATATTATTGTTTGTATTTTCCCATCTCTATATCCATAATTGTCCTTTTCTTTTGTTATCATGCTTCTCTTTGCTATCACGAATATCACGAAGATGGCTACAACCGCTTGATTTGTTTTCCCTGTCCTAGTTATTCAGGATTTCTTCTGAATAGCTTTTAGCATTTGAGTCCAAACAGTTTTCACATGTCTGTGAAACTAGGCTCTGAAGAAGGAGCCAGGGCTGCTGGACCCCCAGAAAAAGGGACTTAGTTTTAACTGTGCCCAAAGATTCTTATTATCAAGGCAGTTCTACTCTTTGGAAGTGCTAAAGACATTCTCAGGGTTCATTCTCAGAACATTAGCTTGTGAACTTCTGGAGGGGAGAGACATAGACGTAATCTTATTTGTCACGTGTCCCCTTAATCTAGCACACTGCCTAACACACAGTAAGAACTCAACAGGTAAATGTTTGTGAAATGCAGAAACAAATATAACAAGCTTTCTTCTGGAAAGTGGCCAGTCATAAGTTTTAAGATTATTGTATTCCATTATATAGAAGGCATACCTTGTGAATTATGTGTTTCTAAAACACGTATGTTGGGGAAGATGTTCTGTGGTCTTTTTCATTGTCAGCAAATGAAATTAAAGAGTATTCTTAGTATTTTTCTTTACCATCTATTTCATCCTTGATCTGTGGCTTTGTCCACTAGACAAGCTTAAATGTTGGACTGCGTCTTTAATTCCCCCCTTATCTATCCAATACCTGGCACAGAGTAGCCAATCAATAAATGGTTGTTGTTAAATGAATGAATTAAAAAATATATAAAATAATTGTTATCAGAATTTAAAATGACGTGGAAGCAGTAAAAAAGATAAAGAAATAACATTAGTAGTGCCCCCCCAAAAAAGTGACAAGAAGATATTCTCTAGAGAATCATATGAACAGGACCAAGAAGGTAAAGTGATTAAACATGAAAACAGTGCCCCAAATCTTCTTTCCTCCAAGCTTGAATGAGTTGAAGTTTCTGAAAACTCAAACCTCCTTTTTATTAAAAAGCAAATTAATCAGAATTAAAATAAAAAGATACAGTGCTATGTGAAAATTAGGTTAACCATGGGAAGGCATTTGTAGCTGTCTAGTTGATTGTTCTAGGTTGCATCACTCAGGCAGGAAAGAGATCGCATACATAAGAGGTTTAACTGAAAAGATTTTCGAAGAGTAACTATTTCCTGAGGTGGGCTGGATTCAAAGAGTCAATAAGAAGCACTGCAGGACTACCAAGAGTAGAAAGCCATGATCACTCACGGGTCTGAAAACACAGAGAGAAAGAATCATGTTCTCAGAGCCTGGTAAACGTTGAAGCCTTAGGAAAAAAAATGCCTCACCAGGAGCTCTTACCATGAAGAATCGCATCTGCTTCTAAAACGTACCCTGAGGAGGTGGTGGTGAATGAATACCCCACACTCTCTCTCCAGCCCTTCATTCTCCTGCTTCTCCTGGTACTTACTGTTGACTGAACACAAGTAAAAACCTGGAGCACAGACAAGGCAGAGAATGGCTGGGGCGGGGACAATGGAGGTGAAGAAGAGAACATGGAGAACAACCAACACACAACTGCCTTCCCTGAGAGCTCCCTTTTGTCTCCGAGGCAGCCACGAGTCCTACAACTAACTGTCCCCTGGAATTCGGCTAGATGAAAATCATAAGCCTGATTCTTGAGGAAAATCTTAGTTCTCTCTTTTAGTAACTCCAAAAAAATTTTTTGGCCTTTTTCATTCTACATTATTACTTTTGAAAAAGTAGGCTGCCATGTGAAAGGGCTTCTTACATTCTGAGCCTGTGGCATAACCACCTGCCAATCAAGCAGTTAACTGAAGCAAGGATGTTTGTTCCCAGACACCTTTGCAAGAGAAAAAAACATTTGGACTGGTTGTGTCTAAAACTACGTTAACTGAATCAGTACAGAAATTTAAAGCTCCAAAGAAATTGGTATTTAAGAATTTGCAATCCACCTCTTATCTCCAATGGTGATGGGGATATGATTCATTTTGCTCTGGAAACTTCTCTTTTTAAATATGAGATTAGCATTGGCTCTACATTAAAATTGGTCATTACATTTTTCCAAGACAGTGAATGCAGGCTTGCTATTAAAAATGGGGTCTGTGAACCCTCTTATGGGATCAGAAATATCTGATAAGTATCTGTGTGGACAAAGAAGATATGTGTTTTGAAATAATACAATCTTTATAGAGTCATAAAAATATTGTTTTAGAAATATTTAATGGGATTCAAATTCTAATTTGTTTCAGTCCATGATTCTGCAGGCCCAAACCCCTGTCTACTTTATGACCCTTCTCCAGGCACACCGGCCTTAAGGTGGTGTGTTGATATGACTATTTTTAAAGAACATGGTATGAAAAGATGCCAGAGGAAGCATTGTGAATGATGTATTTAAAAATACAGTGATCAGACGATGGAACCAATAGAGAAGGTTCTTCCTGATCACTTACTCTCAATATACATTCTCTTATCAGATGCCAGAAGGTAGTAGGTGCTCACAGCTGGGTTTTAAAGTGGAAATTTCACGTCAAGAATTCTGTATTCTTTCGAGTTTTCATATATTCATGAAGCAAAATTTCAGATAAGCAAAGCCTCAGGAAGTAGAGCACTTGTCTTTGCCTTCTGAGATAGAAATGTCAGTGGTCCACACCAGCCTACCGGATGAGGAAGTTGTGTTTACGAGGACAGGCAAGGCAGCGTCTCAGGAATTAAATCATTAAGCATAATACAAATATCATGAAATTCTTAAAAGAGAAGAAACATGAAAATCATTTAATAACCTTCCAGATCTAAAATCCTAGATCACATCATAGAAAACTAAATGGAGAAGGTAATAAAATTGTCAACAAATATTGATTCTGTGGGAAGTCTACTGAAATTGTTTAATTCTTGATTTGGTAATTGCAATTTGAAATATGCTTGAGTTTTTAAAGTTTCCACTAATTAAATTTTAAAACACTTTATACCTTCTGAATTACCAAAGGGACAAAGCAATCCAAAAGAATATCGTCCACTTGGCAAAAGAATAAACATTGAAAATTAACTGTATTAATAATACCACCAAATATTGCGGCCGGGCACTGTGCTAAGTGTTTCACATTCTCCTTTAATCCTCCTTGAATCCCTGAGATCGCTGTTTTTATGATGCTGTTCAATATCAGGTCTACTCAAATGTGATGTTATGGCCTTTATTAATACAATGGTAAGATAACAAATATAGATTATAAGTCGTCTCATTGGTTAGTATGAGCCATGAATAATGTTGAACTGATAAATATTCTGAGGCCAAATCCCAGGTTGGCAGGAAAAACTGTCATAGACCTTTAGTGATGCCTCTTTTCAGAACCAGGGGGAGGGTTTTCATCAAGTGTGCCGCATATTTACCACATCGTTTACAGTTATAAAGAGAGAGAACAATTAAAAACAACGAAACTAAGTGCGTATCCTATGGAAATGATTATAGATGGAATAAGTACATTTAACAAAGAAAAGTACTTAAAGATTATTTTAAAGTGTTATCCACATTTAAAATAAAGAGTTAAAAGTTAAAAGGCAGAAGAAATGAAAAAAATATACCAAAAATTGTGCCCATGCAAACAATGAGAGAACAAGAATGACAGCATTGCTATTAAATAAAGTAAAATTCAAGAAAAAAAATGCATATAAAAATTAATGAAATAAGTCTAAAGCTATGACAAGAGGCAGCGACATAGACTTTTCCCTTTTTAGAGAATATAGAATGAAAATAAATAATTTGATGACATTAGGAAATGTTTTTCAAAATATTACTATAAACTCAAGAGTAGGACTCCTGAAATAGCAATAACTATTAAAAAATTAATAGTAGTTAAATATCTGTTAAGATATATCACGATCAGTGTTCTGTGGCTGACTTCTTATAAAATTTTAAAGAAATGATACTACATCTGCTTGAGAAAATAAAGAGAGAGAAAGAGAGAGAGAGAAACCTATCCAGTGATATTTTTCAAAGCAGCACAATCATGATACAAAAAATTTTTTAAAAATAAGTGCATGTACTCACAAACACACCCACGTGCACACAAATAAATTAAAGGAATTTTTATAATCACAATATATTATGTGAAAAGGAATAGAACACAAACTCTATATGTCATGATTATTTTTCAAAACACATGCAGGTACATGTGCAAAAAGAAAATGTATTGGATTAAAATACATAGAAATATATGTAATTTTCCTGTATGGTTACATTACATATAATTTTTATTTTCTAGTTTTTCATTTTTCAAATTTCCTTCACCACTCTGTATAAGTTCTATAATGCTGACAATGATATTGAACCAAATAGAAGTTAATTATAAAGAAGTGACTTTTTTTAATGATAAAGTTATTCTAAGGAGCAAAGGAGAAACTGCTAAACCTGAAGCAATAAACAAATGGAAGGGAGGGAGGAAAAGAGGAAGGAAGGAAGAAAAAATGGAAGGAAAAAAGGAAAAAGGAAAAATTCTCAGGTTATAAAAGAGATTGAAACAAAAATGTCATCAGGACACTAATGGAAGTTATCAAAATATTGTGTAGATGTTTATAGGAAGGAAATTTTTTAACCGTTATAGGACAGAAATCCCTCTGCTCAAGCCTTCTGACATAGAGGGAAAAACTAATTGCTTCGGGAATATTTGCCACCATCATGAATATTCTCAGCCTTTCTTCATTTCCAGCAACTGAGTCAAGAAAAACCAAAGCTCTGTGAGGGCAGGACCTTTGCTGACACTGTCCATGGAGTTTCTAGAACAGTGTAGGACCCCTCGGGGACCCAGCGAACATTTGTTCAAGGAAAGAGTGGGGTTTTGCATAGAGCACCCCCAGGCTCTGCTTCTGTTACCTGTTCTCTTCATAACATTAAGAGCGACTTGGCCCACAGCCAAAATGATTTCAAAGCCATAGATAACACAAATAGACTTCAGGATGAAGATCAAAATTATCCTTGACAGGACGCAACCAGGGTCCCAAATTAGCTAGATCAAATCTCACAAGAATGCGAATTCAATCATTCATTTAGCTTTCCAAACATGTATCTCTTGATGTCAAAATAGAGACTGACCTCACTGTGACCCAACTCAGGGAACGAGGCTTCTGTCTAGACTGATGGCAGCCTCAGGCTGTGTGTACAGAAGCCAGAAAAGCCCTCCTCTGTGCCATGCCAGTCAGAATATATCTCCACCTCTGAATCTAGTTCTGGTGCCAGATTGTACAGCAGACATTGTTAAGAGCTTTTTTTCAAGAGTACAAGACACAGATGGCTCAGAGACTCTGCCCTGTGAGGGCTGATTTAAAGGATCTGGGGAGATTTAAGCTGAAGAGAAAAGGCCCGGCAAGTACAAGAGTGTGGTTTTGGGGGATGGGGTTAGATGGTTCTATGGAGCAGAACTATGACAGACAAATAGCAAACACTGAAGTAGATGAGGCTTGATATAAAGAAGCATTTCCTGAAAGGTATGAGATGCTCCGATGACATGGGATGAGTTCATGTCACCGCAAGTGTGTAAGCACTAGCTAGATGGCCATGTGTAAGCAATGTTCTGGAAGAGATATTGGGTGATGGGTACCACCTACCATCCTGGGGTGGCCTGTGGACTTGACTGTGGCCCCGCAGAGAGGTTTTGTTTGTTCTACAAAACACTGAAAATGAATTTTTTTAAATGCCTTCGGGGGAACACACACTCTCACATCCAGACAACCCATACTGTTTGTTCCCGGTTGTCCAAAACCTAGCTTCTTCACATACTGAAGGCCACCTGCCCAACTCCTACAGACATTTGAGTTAGCATTATCCGGTTCAAAGGTAATTATTGCTTGGGTGACTCAATTCCACCACAGAGCGGTCACAGAATGTTCCACCTTTGGGGGACAGGAGACAGAGGAAGTTGGCAAAGAAATGGGCCAAGCAGAATAGCAGAGAAAAGATGGAGATGGTAAACCACAAGTAGTCTCAAGTCGAAGCGCTTCCCTTGCTCAGTACGACTTCGGCGTGCATCCCGTCCCTAAAGACCCCTTTCCTTTTCTCTCTCCTTTCATTTGTGTTCCAGTGCGACAGGCTTTCTCCCCCTGAGTCCCTGGGAACTCAAACTAAAGTGTGAAAACTTGCCCCGCAGGATTCAGAGGCTTTTACCAGCCCAGCCCTTCCAGTCGACTTTTCTCGTGAGGTTAGCCACTCCCCAGACTCCTGGCCGCGCCGGGCTCCTCCGTGCTGTGGTCGGTGTAATGCTGCCACCTGGCGACGGTTTGTGCAAAGTGCCCGAGGCGTCTGTCTCCTCCCAGGCAGAAAGGTTTCAAAAGGCGGAACAGCCAGGCCTTCCCAGGCAGGGTCCCCCTGAACTGGCAGGGTCAAAGCTAACTCTGTGAAGAGGGTCCAATTTCTAATAAATGTTAATATTAATAACTGGATTCATTAATGACAGTTACTATTAATAGTGATTGCGTTGTCACAGATAAGACATTCTGCAGCAGAAATCTATGTGTATAATTACATCACCTTTTCCACCTTTTCTACTCGCTACTCCACAAGTAACATATTTTTACCATATTCGTTCTTTTCCCCACGAAGAAACACTCAGGGGGCGTAAGTGGCAGGCCCAAGATTGCACGGCCTCTACGTAGGAGAGTCAGGATCTGAACCCAGATCTGGCTTCAGATTTTCTAGATGACTCGCTTATGGCTGTCAAGGACCTTAGTGTATATGTTGTAGGGAAGTTAGCCCCCCCTGGAGCTAGGAATGGGCAGAGCAGGGAACCAGCGGGTTAAGGGGCAGGACAGATTCATGCAGGGCTTTGTGGTGGTCCAGATTGAGACCCGCCTGCTAGTGGAGGGTTTGAATAATCAGATCTAGCTCAGGGAAAAGGGCTGGCAGGCTGAGGTGGGAAGCTGAGGCCCTAGTCTAGTGGAGTGACGAAGACTTGTGTCCCCTTGAACATTTCAGGTGCCTAGGGAAGAACTCCTTAGAAGAGATGAGGCTTCTAAAGTTCTCCCAGTATCAGGCTAGATAGTTTCAGGAGCCGGCTTGGGTTGGCCTGGGCATGCTGGTACGACTTGCGTTACTCTTGCCAGAGGCCATAGTGTCGTAAGCCGTACCCACCCTCCTATTACATATTAAGTGTGAGGGTGAGGGAGTGATAAGTGATGCACATTTGTATTTGTCGGTGTAATCACCTCTCATAGCCATCCTGGGTCAGGTGATTTCTCATCCTTCTTGTCATTTAATTCTTAGAATCCTAAAAGAATATTTTGAATTCGCAGACCCAATTTGGAGATGTTTTACCTTCTAGTAGCTGAAAAGGTGGGTTTATAGGCAGGAACGATTTTTAGCCTCTTGAGGAAGCTAAACCGTCAGTAAATTGGCCCACATCTTGTTTGATAACTTTCTCAAAATGATTTAGATGAATGTATTTGACTTCTAAAACACAAGATAATAAGTCTCTGCTCCTGAAAGAACTATACCCAGTTCCACTATTTGATCTCGCATCAAAGAGAGACTCAAAATCTGTTTATTTCACAAATGCACTTAAATGAGTTTCAGAGGTTATTTTTATCTCTTCATTTTTGTTTTTGTGCTTTACACAAGTGCAGTTAACTAAAGGTAATAGTTATAAATATACCCTTTAAGAAGAAATTATTCCTTCTACTTTTTACAGACCCTTTATATTTCTGGTTGTTTATTTGCTGGACCAATCAGCATATGGACCAATGGGCTCCAACAAATAATTTCGTCTTAGTGCTCTGATGCCTAACTTCATCCTACAATTGTAAGAAGGAAGAGCAGACATATTACATAAAGATTGTGTTCCAGAATAGTTTAAATAATAAGAAAAGTTTAAATAATAGATCAGGACTCCTTCATAGCTTGTGGTGTGAGTCTTGCACCAAAACATATAGAGAGAGCAAAACGTTCCAAAGTCTGTTTTGTCCATCCTTCAGCAAAGTTCAGCCTCCTGTTGAATATCTTTGGGTCCCTTAAGGTTTAGGGGATGGGGATGAGGAGTGAGGGATGGAAGGCAGTGCTCTCTTGCTCTCTCCTGTCGACATGCTCTGTCCACTCCAGAGGGGCTCTCGGGATGGAGTAGAAATGGGCTGTAGTGGGTTCTGAAGAACATAAAGGGAGCTTGGAAAAGGAAGGTTGTGTGGGAACTTCTTGAGGATGGGCTTCCCACTCTGTAGGGATATTCAGTGGAGGGGCTCCAGCCAAAGTGGTAGTCATATGAATAGTCTACATGGGTTAATAATTGGTTCCTAACCAGCATTTTTTTAAAAAAAAATGTGTGTGTGTGTGTGTGTGTGTGTGTGTGTGTGTGTGTGTGTGTGTCTTAGTCCATTTGGACTGCTGTAATAGAATACCAAAGACTGAGTGGCATATAAACAACAGACATTTATTGCTCATGGTTCTGAAGACTAGAAGTCTAAGGTCGAGGTGCCAACAGAGTTGGCATCTGGTGAGGACCCCTTCCTGGTCCATAGACGGTCATCCTCCAGCTGTGTCCATGGTGGAAGGAGCTCTCTGGATTCTCTTTTGTAAAGGCACTAATCCATGACTAAGAGCTCAGCCCTCATTACCACATAACCTCCCAAAGGCCCCACCTGCCAATAGTATCACCTTGGGAGTTAGAATTTCAACATTTCAGCTTGGGAGGGACACAAATATTAAGTTCATTGCAATATATATACATAATCAGATATATAAATTTTGGGTTTGATTGTTCCTTAACGTGATACTTAAGGCATATGCATTTCTGTCTGGAATGTCTTCCCGTTAGTAAAGATGCATCTCACAATCATCTCGTTATTTAATTTTATGACATGTCAGTTCCTCCGCCTTTGTTTCGTGTTTCACTCCATGTATGAGAAAACCAATGACGCAATTTTACATGGACTCTCTGACCTCTGAGGGAAAAAAAATCCTCGGAATTGCCTGATCCACTTATACGTCCACGTAGTGGGCGTTTGCTGAGGATGGACGCGTGTTGACACACAGAGGGTTCGATCGCAGTCTTGTTGTCGGTCTGTGTTCTCTCCGCTCACCCCAGGCCCCTTCCTCTTCCTCCCCAGGAGCCATGGTGAACAGAGCCAACAGCTGCCAGTCGGACAGCAGTGGATTCCAGGAGGAGCCACCAGAAGCTCTGCCCCTGCAGGTAGGGAGCCACCGAAGGGTCGGGGCAGAATGGAAGGAAGTTTAAGTTTACTGTGAATGGCCACCATTGGGAAAGGCAACCAGTGCTCAGGAGACACACGTCACAGGCACCGGAGACAAGAGACAATGGAGTCACACCACACACAGTGCCAGAAAGCTTGCCATCCCTTTTCCTTTTATCTTCTTCAGATTTTGTGAAACAAAGAAATCGAGCCTCATGGGAAGAGGGTCCCGGTTAAAGTCGTAAGCCGACAGAAACCTGAGTTCCTAACCCTCCTCTCCTGACTTCTAGGCCGGGGCTATGATAAGGAAGAAAAGCACTTCTTAAACCTGGGGCCGCCCCCACCTTCCTGATGCATTTGCCTTTCTCCCCCGTTTCTTCCGCAGCTGCCTTGCTTGCCAAGCAGCCAGGGTCCCGCTGAGAATGGATGTCCAAAGCCGAGGGGTCCCAGCCAGCACTTAGTGTCATCCCGGGACTGCCAGCAAGCGTCCGACGAGTCTGATTCCAAGAGTGTTGTGAGCACAGCTTGTTCAAGCCAAGACTGGAGTGTCTTGGAGGAAAAGGCTTCAGCATCTGTGGTGGAGAACGAGTCTCAGTTTGAGGCCATGGAGGGACCCCCAGAACTGTTGACCCCAGACACAGCCACCACTGGGGAAGAACAGCCAAGGAGAGACAGCTGTGAGAGGCCACAGCTGCCTGGGCCCCAAAGTGAACATGAAGCCAGTGTAGGCCTCCAAACAGTAGTTACCTCCAAACAGGATCATCTCCTCAGGTCTATAATGACTTGTACCACAGAAGTGAAGGATGGGTTAGTGGGACCTGAGGGAGTTGGGGAAAGGTATGTGCAAAGCCACCACCGTGCATCTCCAAGATCACCTGCAACTGATCATGTTCAAGGCCAGCTCCTTCCTGTTGACCCTAAGGCCCCAGGAGGAGCTGAATGCAGTAAACTCTGTCCCGACATCAACGACACCTTACCGACATGGGAAGGTTTAACACGGCCTGTCCCTGAGCCTGGTAAAGTCATGCCCCATACAGCTGACCTTCTTCAAGCATCTGACAAGTCCATCCCCCACCTAGATGAGCTGTCTGGAGGTACCGCTCCCCAGGAGAAGCTGAGGTGCAGTGTTCTCGGTCAAACACCCCCCGGGGCGGAATCCGAGATGGGAAACCTTCCTCCCAATGCTGACGTGAACGCTGTTAGCACCAAGTCAGTGACAGTCCAGATGTCCCCCAATCTGGCATTGCCTGCTCAGAATGCTGTGACTTCGGGGACTGATTCTAGGAGAACAACTTTCGAATGCACTGTGTATGACCCTGTCACCACCACAGAACCAAGACTGGGGACAGAAGCAAGACAGCTCACTGATGTTTCTGTTCAGATGTACAGATGTGAGTCCAGGTCCTGGCATCACCGTTCGGCTCCAAGTAACAGGGCGCAGCCCCTCACCAGGTCTGTCTCTCTGGACGCAGGCTTCCCTAGACTCTGCCCCGTGAACCACTGCCACGCCGTACCTACCCACTGCTACCACTGTGACTATCACTGCCCCCACGGCCCCTCAGAGAGACAGAGCCCCAGCCCTGTGCCATCCGCCCAGAGGCATCGCCTGTGCTCACAGAATCATCTGGAAGCCCAGTTCACAGAGGCTTGGAAAGTCCTTCAGGACACTACAGTGAGGGAGCTGTGCTCCGTGAGTATTCACCCCTGTAAAGGTGGGGAGGCAGAGGCGGCAACGGCAGGCAGACACCTCGGGGGTGATATTTGGCCTTCCTGTTCCGAAAGCCAGCTCTCAGAGCGTAGCTCTCCATTGCAGATCATGAGTAGTATTTGTGTAGTGCTTGATTGTTTACGATGGTTTTTCTTACTTGATACTTCAAATCACTTCGTGAAGTATGGAAGGCAAATGTTATTACTGACTTCCATTTTGCAGAGGGATAGAGAACAAATTCATATGCGAAGTTGTAATCATTAGTGCATCTGAACCTCATCCCCGGTTCAAACGAACTGAACAATTCTGTCCTAAATTCACTTGGCTGTACAATCTTACGTGAGCCATTTAATCTCTCTGTGCCTAGTTCCTGTTTTGTAAAATGGGGAGATTATTCATGCCACTGAATCAGAATTGTTTTAGGACTAGATGAAAGGAAGCTTGTGAAGCACTCAGCACACTCAGACCCTCAGCATAGTGCCTGGTCCATAGCAAGCCCCAGGCAAAGCTACTGGTGAGGCTGTTACTCTTCTTGCCAGTTGTTGTTACTGTTTTATTATCATTCAGGTCTTGAATCTAGAGCTTCACATGTCAAGTAGATGGACTTCTGGTCAACCTTTGCTAAGCCTGTGCAAAAGTGGACATTGAAGCCACTGAGAACTGAATGACCCCTGTTCCCATTCAGACCTCGGTAAAGCAACAAGCATTTAATGAGTCCCCGTCTTCAGTGATTCTCAAGGCAAAAAATGATCTGAGCTATCAGGATTAGATGTTGATTAAAAAAATTAAGAGTATAACACGTGAAACTCTATCTATAAGGAGTGAAAAAAAGGTGAGGCAGATAATGAAGGACTACAGCTAATCAGAGTGGAGGGCAGCTATGACTCCCTGAGTGCATGCGGTCCAGCCAGATTACCGTCTTATTCTTTTAATTCCACAAATATTTATTAGTGCCTATATTTACCACTTTATTGGCATTACATTATTTAACCCTCACTTGTATCCATGCCATACATATTTATTTAGTGCCTCGTGTGTTCAGAGTCCACCCTATTTTACAGATGAAGAAACTAGAACTGAGAGGGTTCAAGTAATTCTCCAAATGTCCCCCAGTGAGCAAGTGGGAAGTCCAGATTCAAATGCAAATTTAGGTGACACCAAAGTCTTGAACAGGACACTCCAGGCAAAAACTGTGTCCAACTTTAAAACATCTAAATGTATTTGAGTGTAAAAGTGACATGAGAAAATAATTATGTGAAAGCTAAGACAAATTATGACATGGTCTTTCAACAACTAGAAAGCTACATAAATGTAATGTAAACATAAAAAATAATTACATGAAAGATAAAATAAGTCATGACATTATTTTTTCAAATTGTGAGAATCCCGAGAATCTGGAACATTTTTAAATAAGTCATTAATGAAGACTGAATTAGTAGTGAAAGAAGGCATTGAGATCAGTTCTGGGCGTATTATCCAAAAGTTCAGTGAGAGAAGAGAACAAAGGCTAATATATAGCTGGGGTCCTTTGGCTTTATTGAAAGACCCAGGTTCAAATCCTGGAGAATAATAAGGCATCATCTTCATCATCATCACTGATATTTTTTAAGGGACTTTAAATACTCTAAGGCAGTAGTTTTCAGTTAGAAGTAATTTGCCCCTGCCCTCGCTGACATTTGGCAACGTTTGGAGCATTCTGGGTTGTCACAACTGAGGTGGGTGCTACAATCTTTGGTGGATGGAGGCCAGGATACTGCTAAACAACCCACGTACACAGGACAGCCCCCACCACCAAGAGTAATCTCGCCCAAACTGTTGACAGTGTCACGGGTGAAAAACTCAGCTCTAAGGGAATAAACATTTACTTGACCACATAGTTCATGTAGAAAAATGTTAGAGATACATGATAGCTGGAGGAGGCGATATTTTAAGAGGCTGGAAAAAAATGATTAAATCCTTTAATTAAGTACTCCAGTTTCCGTGATGAAAACCAGGTTGTGGGTCTAATATATCCTGAAAAAAAAAGATTATTTTTCAAGTTTGCATTTTAAGATAAGCTTTACAGGGATATATAAATTAAACCACATTTAGTTTTATATCTTGTTAAAATAATGAAGTATTAAAAAAATGAAAATTGTGTTAAAAACTTCAGAAGAAATGGTCCTTTTAGACATACCCAATGCCATTCATTTAGTCTCAATGTTGCAGGTATTTATTCCCTAATAAGATACGATCACATCACCACTCTTAAAAACAATATAAATTATTTCATGATTGTGGTTAAGAGAAAGAACAAACGTGTATCCATAGACTAAGAAGTTAGAAGTCTATCGCATCAAATTGTCTTTGGGAAGCACTTAATTTATTAATCTTATAATCAAGTATCTATGGAAACGGCTGTATACTGATCATCAGTTAGCTTCTCATTTATTCAGTTGTATGACCACAAATGAAAAAACAGAGGAAAAGGTGACTCAGCCTCCCAGCCACAAAATGAAACTCATGCTACCTAATGAGGTTATGTGGTGTGGTTGAGCCAACTGTGACAAGTCAGCACAGACAAAGGAGACACCTGAGTCCAGAGTGACTCGGTCATCCAAAGGGTGGGCCTGACTGCAGGTGCCAGGAAGATGCCTGCTCCATCAGGCAAACCGTGCCATCCAGAAAGCATGGCTTATCAATTAGTACAGCCCAGCAAAGCCGTTCGTATGAAAGATTTTTATGTAAAATGAAAAGGGTTTTAAGGCTTTGGGGGTATCCTGTGCATTTTTAGAGGCATGGTTTCGGGACCGAAAGAGTAGGTGGGCACGTGACACTTGGGCGCTGGTCACAGTCAGAAGAAGGGTTGCAGCTTCTGGGAGAAAACTAGACTGGGAAGGGTAAGAGATAGACAGCTCAGGGGAAACTCAGACACGGGAACCCAGAGCCAGGTACGAGGTAAAGACTGAATCTTGGAGCTAGGTAGAAGGCCGTTGTTTAGAACAGAAACAGAAACTTTAACCTGGGCCAGCTCCAGGGCTGAGTGACCCCTGAGTGTAGAGCAGAGCTCTCCCCGTTCCTTCTACCTGGTGTCAAGAGAAGGCTTTGGGCCTGAGTAGCCCCAGCTCCGTGGAGAGATCTGGTGACTGGAAATAGACAGTGCTGATTTGACTCTGTGACGTATTAGCACTTCTGCAGAAAACACAGGGCTTCATGGCCCGTCTTCAGACTCGTGCATAGGTTTTGAATAAGAGTTTGAATGAGTGTGCATACATCATCCATGTCCTCCAATACCTTGTCTCATGTTGCTTTAAACTTTTCTCCTCTTAGATTTGCAATTATACAAAAAAATGGTATTTTTATATCATTGATTTGGCATTATACATCTGCTGAAATGCATACCATATTGGGTTTAACAAGAAGACAATGTGCATTTCTCTTTATTTAGATCCAAGGAACCACAAAAAGACACTCAAAGGAAACAATTAAAGCATACACACATACGTGTGCATAGTTGTAGTCTTATCTAGGTATATACACATGCAGGGAAGCAGGTGAAAATAAGGTGTTTCATTCATTCATGAGAGGAGGCTACTTAGATAAACTGAGAAACAAATTCAAGAACATGGAGAAAAAGTGTCTGTCTAGAGTGAGTGAGCCTGGGGTTTGTAAGTCTTGAAAAATATCCTAGAAAAAAAATAGCTAAAAGTTAAATGCTAGGTGCTAACTAGGGTTAAAAAAATTATTTATGAAAAAAATTATCTAGAAAATACATCTTGGACCAAGTGGAGATTACAGGCAGAGGCAGACACCATCTCTTATAAGACAATGGAAGCTCCAAGCAGGTGTTGAAACTCAGAGTACTTCTAGGTAAAAGGCTCAGAAAAACACTTTCACCCTGCCCCCACCCATATCGTATGTAACAGTGCAGAGAAGCACTTGACTGGTAAATGCCATTTTTGTGCTCTTGCGAAAAGGTAATGGTTTATTGACATAATTAAATGCATATCTATAAGTGAATTCACAATGATTTGTTAATTTTTAAAATATCCAGAAAAGAAAACAAGATGTATTCAAAATAGGATTTAGGGATGTTAGAGAATTCTTCTATAATGTTGAGAATTCTCTAATGACTTAGATTTAAAAAAAAAAAAAAGAAAAGCTTACAAAGTTTAAAAGGTAATGCGAGCCCATTCAAAAGTACGTTGTTTTTTTGGTGTCATCGCTCTTGCTGTTGAAGTTGCTTGATCTAATGGGCTTGGCTCAGTAGAGAAGACCTCATATTATACTGGGTTACAACCCAGCTCTTATACTAGAAAAAAAAAGAGTTCAAAATCATTCTTCTTCTTTTTTTCTTGCCTAAGTTTTCCTTTTTTCTGAAACTACTTCTATACCTGTTCTAGTGTTAAAATGTTTTTTAGTGTTTCAAAATGGCCAGAAGATGGCAGCATTTGAGAATCTTGCATACCACTTCCTCCTGAGGGCTACACACCCACAGGGGTTCCTACATCCCAGCCCCCATACCCGTGGATTGCAAATCCCAAAATAGCTAAATGAAACATGAAATTCAGTGTTTATAACGTTCATTCTACTTGAGCACCATATTTCCATGTCCTTGGCCTCGATGTCCCTAGAACATGGTCACCTTGTAGGAATCTACTAGGACCACTCAGTCAGCTCACTTCTGAGGGACAAATAACTAACCTTTCTTTGTGGTCAGCCACACTGTAGTCCCTGCTGTGACTCAGTTATTAGAAAAGAAATGAACCAGGAGACCTAGGTTTGCGATCTGACTGCCAGTTTTTGGTCTTGGACAAGTTAGTTAAGCATTCTGCGTCACAACACTTTATAAAAGAAGTCCTTCATGGTCTCTAAGATCTTTTCTGGTTTTAGGAGCCATAATTGTCATCAGCTTTCAAGCACTCTTTCCAACATCAGTCATGCTTCAAACACTCTTCTAAATGATTCATATGTACTCACACTGAAGCTACCATAATTGGAGACTTTTGCTGTACAAAATATGTTCTTCAGTATAAAAATTAGAGGATAGAATCGAAATGAAACTCTCCAGAACCAAAATGATGGAGAGTTTTTAACATAAAAGCTACATTCTTAGGAAATATTTCCATTATGACAATTCCAGTAAAAATGGCCATCAGTCTGCCAGGATCTTGGCCGTTGGTTTTTGAAAGGGTAAGAAATCTGGAACTTCTTAGAAGCAGGGCTGGGAGCAATTAACATAGTGGTAAGATTGGTCTGCATGGAAGGAGGAAGAAAAAAAGTTTTTAAAAAAAGCCTGACTGTGAAATCAGTTTCCTTTAAAAAGCTTCCTGTAAGCTCCACTTCATGCTCTCCACTTCCATATGATTGCTAGCCTATCTGCAAGGGATGCTGGGAAATGTAGTTTTTTTTAGTGAGATGTGTTGTTCCCCTAAGATATTAGAATTTTGTTTATAAGAATGAAGAGGAGAAAGATAGTGGGTAGGCAACTGGCAGCCTCTGCTACACTAATCAGGAAGGGCTTCTAAACCCATGGGCCTTGTAGAGAGAGTATTAGACTCCAACTAACATTGATATCACTCAAAGTCAGTTAGGTAGAGATGCTGGGGTTTTGGATTCTGGATCTATTTAAAGCATGATCCAACCTGGACTAGAAAACAAGGGATATCTGGTAAGAACTCAGCAAATCAGCAGAGTGCCTGACAAGCGGACTAGGCTTGGTAGCTGCAAGAAAATATTTAAATAAGGAAACCAAGGCAAAAGCAAGTCATACAGAGAAAGTAAGATTTAAAGAATAATTCACATCACAAGCAATGAGGAGCAGGATTAGGAGGATAAACAGTTCAATTCTAGATTCCAGTTCATGGATGCATGGATGTCTATCTATGCCTGCCTCACTCTGAACGGGCTTGTTAGCTGGCTGGAGATGATCTTACTGATTTCAGCCACCAGGGACTGTGGTTAAGCTGAGGTAAGGTTAATAAAAAATATTCTAAGCAGACTTTCTCTGTTCAAAGTTATTCAGATTCAAAGTGAGGCAGGATTCAGAAACAACGTTAAATGAGATAGATCCAACTTTTCTAAACAGTAGACCACACTCTGGCCCTTCCCCACTCCCCTCTTCTGTCTACGTCCATCCCCCAATCCCTACTTCACCTAGTCCTCCAGACTGCCTTCCTGTTTCCAGGGCGTAATGTCTGCAAGGGTCATCCAACAAATTCTGCCCTCTGTCCCAACCAAGTATTGCCTCTAAGTTGCTCAGAGAAGCCAAAGGCTGCCCTCTCCCTGGTCTCTTTCCCCACACGTTAGCAGGAGGGGGCACCCGAGAACCCAAGTGGGAAGGCAGGCTCCGCCATGGCGAATGCTCACAGTGCATCAGAAAGAACTCCCTTCTCAGCTCTTTCTAATTGTTCTTAGTGCTCAGTCCACGAGATGGAAGCAATGAAGATGCTATGCCAGAGTTTCCGGGAGCACTTAGAGGAAATCGAGCCACCCCTTCTAGGACAGCAGGCACTCTTTTCCAGGGATGTGTCAGAAGAGGAAAGGTAATTATCCAAGGGAGCCATAAAAGTAAGTAGCAGCCCACATACCTGGAGCAAAGAAAGGTAATCAGGGCAGGAGAGCTGAGCACTGGGGAGCAGGGCTAATGAGAAATTGGCCAGCTTTTCCTTTGCTTTCATGTTCTTGTTCTTGCTTTCTCAGTGGGAGTCTGTGAGAGCCATTTGCTCTCAACACCTACTCTTTAAGGCGGGGTGTCTGAGGTCAGAAGGTGAGCTGCAGCAGGGAGGAGGGGGTTAGCCAGCAAGGTATCTTTAATCAACGTGATGGGCTCATCAAATGTAAATGTCAGGATTTATTAGAGTTTCGAAAATCTGCATTATTTTCACATAGATTAAAAGTATGGGTCCCAATAGCAGATTAGTAGTCGCCTGAAGTTGAGGGGTAGGAATAGGTATTCACTGCAAAGGGGTGTGAGGGTTATTGGGGAGAAAGAAGTGTTTCAAAAATGCATGGTGATAGTCACACAACTTAGCAAATTTACTAAAAATCATTGAACTCTTCAAATAGGTAAACTTTGTGCTATGTAAATTATTCTGCAATAAATTTTTTAAAAAATTAACAATAGAGTTGTATAAAAGGAAAAAAAAAGAAAAGGAAAAAAGACCTGCCCTAGGAAGAGACCTATGTCTGGGACGGATACAAATAAAGATGGTGACATTCTCTTGTAAGAGATACCAAAGGAGTGACCCACGTTTTGAGAAGAACAACGGAAGACAGAACCTAGAGGCGACTTTGAAATTTTATTTTCTCTTATTTATTTGCAGGAAGGAGGCTGAGCAGCTGCAAACTTTGCGCGAGGCCCTGCGGCAGCAGGTGGAGGAGCTAGAGTTCCAGCTGGGAGACCGGGCTCACCAACTCCGAGAAGGGACGCGACTGGTACGAGACGCCGGGGTGGGGAGTCTGACCATATCCGGCCCATCGTAGGAGGGCTGCACAAAATAAGAAAGCTGATCGTGAAGTCATTTCGGATTCTAGGGTTATGGGTCAACACCATTCTCTTAAGGATGAAGAAATCGAAGCCCAGAGAAGTCCATTGTTTTGCGTGAGCTACGTGGCTAGCCGATGGGGATTCAGGGTTAGAGCTCGGGTTTCCTAACTCCCATGCCAATCTTTTTCTCTGCCCCGTAAATAAGAGATGAGTTTTATAAGCCCATTTTCCACACGAGAACAAGAAACACAGCTTTTGACCAAATGTGGGCTAAGTCACTGCCAGAATCTGCTGCTAGCTCATGGAGCCCAATCTAGAGAATTCACTACCCATCAATGCCTTCTCCATAAGTCTGAGCTAGCCGTCTGGTGTAAATATGGTAACTTGTCCCTTCTTTTTGTTCTTGTTTTCCTTTCAGCAGCTTGAGCTTCTCACAGGAGAACTGCGTGAACACTGTACGAATCTGCGTCAATATGACTGGACAGAAGACAAGAATGGCCAGACTTCCTGTGCTAACATCCGCCCAGTCACGGTGACCGGGGCTGCCTTTCCTCCCGATGATGGCCAGCAGGCCCCCTGCTCTGGTGCAACCCATGTGGCCGCCCTCACTCTGCCCATCTTGGAGAGCAGCACCGGGATGTCTCCCTCAGCTCAGGGAGAGTTAGGTCTGGCCCCTTTGACAAATTGTCTTATTGGAGAAGAGCATACGAATGTCTTCCACTAGATCAGAGTGAGTTTGATGGCCTTCCTGCAAAATACAAGAGCACATTCTAGCCAGAGCAAGGATATCTAGATTTTCCCCACGGAGAGGTATCTATCAACCCTTCATTAGCTATTTTTATTTTAATATTCCACTCTGTGGTTAAACCCAGGAGGAACTCAGAATATTTTAATATTCATTCAACACAGAATAAGTGAGCACCTACTATGTGCCTGGCATAGGGAATATGTCGTTGGCCAAGGTATATACACTAAGTCCTCACTTAATATTGTCAATAGGTTCTGTGACTTTAAGCAAAATGACATGTAATAAAACCAATTTTACCATCAGTTATACAATTGACATAGACTAGAGTTAAGTTCCTACTGTATCTCATCAATGTTATAACAAAACAACATTGAACAAAATTATGTTATCCAAGGACCTTCTGTAGAGCTCAAGGTATATATAGTGTAGTCTTAGCCATGCTATAACTTCCAGTCTACTGAGAGAGAGAAATTGTAAACAAATATGTATGAATTTAAAAATTGTGAAACTGCTTTGAAGGAAATAATGGGGTTTTAAGAAATAGCAGGGAGTTCAGTTTAGATCAGGGTATCAGGAGGGCCAGAGAGTGACAATAGAAGAAAGAGAGAAGATCCAGGCACCAGAGCCTTTCCAGAAAGCCTTGAGTCTGTCTGTCTGTCTGCCAGCCGGAAAGAAGTGTTGTGCCAGGAGCTTTTCTTATGCTGATGACAGAACCATGCATCAAACAGACAGGATTTCTACTCACAAAGAAATGAAAACAACCACCACAAACAAATAAATGAATTTCAATGCTGACGAGTGCTGTGGCAAAGATACTGTGGAGGGCGAGGTCGGGTGAAGAGTGTGCCACATTCGTCAGGGGGATGGGGAAGGCTCTTTGGGTAAGAGCAGAATGGTGAGGAAGAGGAAGCCGTGAGGAATTCCGGGGAAAGAACATTTTAAGCAGAAGGAACAGCAAATCTGAGGTTTCCTGAGACAGAAACAGCCAGAGTGGCTGAGGGCCTGAGTGACGGGGGTGGGCAAAGAGAGGACGTCTCAGAGGTGGGCAGCTGGGCTGACTCAAGGCTGGAGCCTGAGAGGCTGGATTCTCCTTCCAAGTGTAAGAGAAAGCCATTGGAGGTTCAAAGCAGGGTTGTCATATGATCTGATTTGCATTTAAAGTCACTGCTGACTGCTTTGTGAAGGCACAACTATGGACTTGGAGCTGGGCAGAGCTCCCAGCTAGGAGGATGTTGGCACAGTCCCGTGAGGTGAGACACAGAGCTGTCAAGTGGCTTCCATCGAGCTGAGGAGGCCTGCGAGGCCACCAGCCCAGTGAAATGCAGGGAGGTGTACAAAAGCTGGATGCACCTGTGGTCTCCAAGTATGACAGGAAGTCTAAGGAATGAGGAAGAAGTGAACGGCAGAATCAGAAAACTTCATAGAAAAGTAATGCCTTCCAGGAAGTTTAGAATTCACATAAGAAGATGGGCAAGTAGCAAGAAAATTAAGAAGCTATTACTTTGGAAACCGCCCGTTTCCAGGACTGATCTCATAGCCCGTTTCCATTCTTCATCCCCTTGCTTTCGGAAACCCTTGTGGCGTCAGCAGAGTCCTCCTACCCTTTGAGCCATCTTGCGACTCCTCTGATGACTGTATTTTCTCGGAGTGTGGACGTCCCCCCTCCATCCTTAACTCTCTTCTCTTTCTCTCTCCATACCATCTTCCTCAGTATACACACTCATCTGTAGACATCTGTATCCCCCAGGGTCCAGCTCTCTTCAGAATTCCCGTCCAGCATTTTCTTCTCTCTACGAGAGAGCTGTCTCAGAAAACAACTCCAGACTGTCCATGTAATCTGAATAAATGTAGAGCCATGGGTCATCTGGTTCCTTTCTCTGAAAATTCTTTATTGAAATGGGAATTTAGAAATTTAGAAGGGTTGTCCTTTGAAATTTAGAAAGGTACTAGGTTTTCTCCTTGCCATTAGTAGAAATTCCAACTTAATCATATTCATTTTTGTATCTTTCACAACATCTGGTAACAATATCGTGCTCATCGTCACTTCTCTATAAATGTGTGTTGAAATAGGAACTGCCTTACCCTTTATAAAATGATATTTTGGGATTTCTCTTCATTTGTGCTCAAAGTGAGACATAGTTATACATATATCTATGAAAACTCATAGTCTACTATATCATATAACACTTCTTTATATAGACATATGTTATAGACTGACTTCTACCGCTCCCCCAAATTTATAACTTGAAGCCCTAATCCCCAATGTACTACATTTGGAGAGAGGGTGTTTAAGGAGGTAATTAGGTTCAATGTGGTCATAATGATGGGACCCTAATCCAACAGGGCAGGTGAATTTATAAGAAGAGTACAAAACACTAGAGACCTCTCTCTCTCTCTCTTCACATTTGTACAGGGGAAAAGCCATGTGAAAACACAGAGCAAAGGAAGCCATCTACAAGTCAGAAAGAGCATCCTCTCCAAAAGCCAACACCATTGGCTACTTAATCTTGGACTTCTATCCCCTAGAACAGTGAAAAAGTAAATTTCTGTTGTTTGTGCCACCCAGTTGCTGATATCTTGTTATGGCAGCCCCAAGCAGACTAAGATTTGAGTGTCGTAAAGTGCAGTGCTGCTGTAACAAATTTCCTAAAAATATGGGAGTGGCTTTGAAACTGAGTGATGGGTAGAGGCTCGAAGAGTTTTGAGGTGCATGTTCTCTTCTAAAAAATCTTTCTCATTTTTTGCAATATGAATAGGCTGACAATTTCCCAAATCTTTAAGGTTGATTCCTTTTTGCTTAATAATTCTTTCAATATATCTCTCTCATCTTGCATTTTACTGTAAGCAGCAAAGGAAAACCAGGCTGCACCTTCAACACTTTGCTTACGATTTTAGTTAAATGCCCAATTTCATTGCTTGCGTATACTACTTTCCACAAAACATTAGGACACAATTCAACCAAGTTTTTTGCCACTTTATTACAAGAAGCCTTTCCTCCAGTTCCAAATAGCCTCCTGCTCATTTCCATCTGAGACCTCAACCAGATTGCTTTTAACGTAGTATTTCTACGAGCATCCTGCTCGTGATGGCATATGTGCTCTCTAAGACAACAGAAGCTTTCTCTTCAGCTCTCCTCTTTTCTTCTTGAGTCCTCACCAGAATCACCTTAACATGTTTCTACTAATAGTTACTTCAAGGCAAGCTAAGCCTTCTTTGGCGTGGACCTAAAAAGAACTACTTTTCTCAAGGTTATGTCCCCTTTCTCAGGGTAACCTGCATCTAATGACTGGTTGAGATGCAGGTGTGTATGCCAAGCCCTCCTCGCCTCAACTTGCAACAACTCTCGAAGGCCACTGGCTTCAGAGTTCCCCGTGGGGGTTACCTGAGATCTTTGTTGTGACCAGGGCCTAATCTCTCCCTCTGCAGGTAAAGGTTCCTTCTCTCCTTTCACAGATGTTAATTCCAAGAGTACTTCTTAATAAACTTTACATCTTCACTTCAGAATCTGCTTTCTTGGAAACCTAATCTGTGAAACTATTTTAGTTTGAGTTTTCTCAGAAGTAGACCCTGACACAGGGACACAAGTTCAAGTAGTTTATTTGAAAAGTGATCTCTAAAAACTCTAGTAAGGCCACAGGAAAGTAGAAGAGGGAAGAGATGAAAATCAGGAACGTGCTCTTTATCAAACAAGTGAACGGTGGTGGGCACCAGAGCTTAATCCCACTGGAGAAATCTGAGACCCGGTGGAGACCATACTACCGAGCTACCCATCCAAAGGATGTGGGAGCTGGACTATCTATTCGTCAACTCTCATCAGTCATTGGTCAAAAGCTGCTCTAAGAGCATTAATTCCACAGTATTGTCAGATTGTTCTGTGTGTAGGAAGAATTGGATCTAGCCCTCCATCAATGCACTGTAGGGTCTGGCAGTAGGAAACTTGGTCAGAATAGTGGGGGAAAGTGGCCAGAGGTATATAGGCTATGATAATTAAAATACTTAAGTTGCCCAAATATGCCAACAAACCATGCAGGTTGTGTTCACGTTTCTGCCTATTACTAGAGCATCTAACACTAGCTTCTCTACCATTGAGATGTACCTTAGAATAGTCAAGTTGAACATAATCTCCTCTTAAAACTTTATCTGCTTGGTTCCCTCTTTTTACTAAATACAGAGACAACTACCTCCTCCTTTGTGCCTCCAGGGTGCTCCATATGGACTCTATCCTTGATTCTAGTGTACACATGGCCATTAAGAGGACTTTTTATTTCTGTTGTTATACCTATGAGTTCAAAATTTTCCATTTGGTTCTTTGATATACCTTCTATTTCTTTGCTGAAAATGTCTATCTTCCCATTTATTTCAAGTTTTCACCCTCACCCTTACTTCATAGATCATGTTACAAGAGGTGCTTTAAAATCTTTGTCTGATAATCCTCATCTTGGAGTTTGCTTGTGTTGATTAGTCTTTCCTATGAAGGTTGTTGGCATTTTCCTGGTTCTTTGTATGTCGAGTGATTTTGGATCCTAACCTGGACATTTTCTTATAATGTTATGAGATTCTGTGTTCCGTTAAAAATTTTCTGGGAAGTGTTGATTTTTCTGTTTTTCTGTTTGTTTGCTTTAGTAGGCTATCAATCAAGTTCGGTTCAGACCACAGTCCTGACTCATAAGCAGGCTGTGGTTTCAGTATCAATTTGCTGGTCACAGCCTTTCTGTCTTATCTGGCCTACCCTGCACATGTACCATCCAGTGCCCACTCTCAGACCTAAGTGGTGATCTGCCCTGCAGTTCAGTTCTCAAAGCCTTCTTATGTTGCTTATGATCAAGTTTTATGCCTTGTAGCTCATGTTGAGCCTAACACTTTATATGCAGATTAAAAGGATCCCTTTCTCCAGCTGGCTCTTCTCTGTGATTCTCCACACACACTCACACTGTCTGATCCCAATGGGTTACTTGTCATGGCTTGGCCTAGAAAACCATGGCTTTAGCATTCATGCACTACAATGAACATCCTGAAGCTGGGTCTACCTCAGGGAAAAGTCCTAATGGAAGAGAGCCTGGAGATTCCCTGTTGCTGTAGTCGCCACGCCTGATGCCACCACCACCTCTGCTGCTATGGTCACTGCCATCGGACTGCCACTTCATGACTTAGGCATGCCGAAAGTAGAGCTTAGGGAGATAAAAGATCTTTCCCCAGGGATTCCTTGCACAGCCGTCTAACCCAAAAGAGAAGATTTTTCTCACACCTTTTTCCATTGCACAGTTTCAAGATTCAGGCTGCCCTGGAATATGCCAGAAAATATGGGAGAAAAGAAACTTATCCCCAAGAGCTGGTTCTTCAAGTTTTTTATTCTCCGTTCCAGTTGACTTGTCATTATACACTTTCCAGAGTCCTCAGATAGCTGCTTTATAAATTCTGTTCAAGACTTTTAGTTGTAACTGGTGGAAAAGATGGGGTGGCATGCACTTACTCCATCTTAATTAGAACTGAAATTTGCCAACCTAATTGTTTCTGATATTCTCTTATTATAGTAAAAAAAATGCTAACACTTGCTTACTTTCTGCAAATACTGTGCTAAGCCTTTTACATGTATGATTTACATATAGAAACACAACACACATTTGTGGCAAATGTCATCATCCCCATTTTAAAGATGAGGAAACCGAGACTTGCAAGGGTTAAGTGGATTGCTCAATGTCACACAACTGTAAAACCCGGTATCCTCCTAGACTGGTCTGGCTCCAGAGCCAAACTCTGAATCACTCTGCAGTATAGACATGGCCAGCTCTTTTATGCATCCTCAGTGGAGCCAGAGCTGCAGATGCTCTGATTACACGTGAGGCTCAGGCAATAGTCTTCTCCGAGACTCATGTTTTCCTAGCTTTCAGCATTGATTAGGTCAAGTTGAAAGATGTACTTATGCGCAAGGCAGGTTGAGATTTAATATTGCTTTGTGTTGGTTATTGGGCAGGTGTTTGTTTAAAGGAAGTGGAAACAGGTGTGTGGGCCCTGATTCAATTACATGATGGAGGGAACACACTGATCCATGGCCATTTTCAAGGAGAGATGCTGATTGTGCTGATTAATCATTTGTCTGTCAGAACATAATAGAAAATGATGTTCCATTTACCATTGGTATGGAACGCAAACTCATGTGTCTGGCTTTCCAGCAACCAGATGCAACTGTTTATGATGACAGCAATTAAGATACAGTACCTGAATCCTCCTGGATTACTATGTCTGAGATGCTCTGAAGGAATGGTACTTTCATAAACTCTTGCCAACAGCATGGGACATCATCCAACAGGAATTGTCTCTCAGAGGAACTTTTCCCTTCAAAGAGATTAATTGAGTCCTTTTAGATCATGATCGTTTCCCAGAGATATGGCTGGTGGAATATTTTTCTGTTTGGTGTCTTGCAATACTCAGTCTACCTCACCTAACCAAGACATTTATGCTCATAAGGGAGCATCATAATAATATTGAATTCTTTCAGCTATCCACTTGCCACTAAATAGCCAGAGCGGTCTTTTTAATACATAAATGAGGTACATTTCTTTCCTGCATAAGAATCGCCCATAGCTCTTCAGTAGAGTTATAATTGAATCCTGGCTCCTTAACAAGATCTGCAAAGCCCTGCACGGCTCCGCCCTGCACACTTCCATGACCCCGTTTCATACCACTCTCTCCCCGTCTCGCACTACAGTCCAGTTTCATGGATCTTCTTCCTCATTCCTGAACACATTGCGGTCACTACCACTTCAGAAGCGTTTCCTTTGCGGTTCTCTCTTTGCATGTGCTCTTCCACTTTCCCCCAGATACTCAGATGGCTGGTACCTTCTCATTCAGATTTCCATTCCAATGCCCCCTCTTCAGAAAGGCAACTCTGCAACCTATCCAAAATAGGGCTTCTTCCTACACACATAGCTAATATAATTTCTATCCACTTATCCTACTTCATTTTCTTCATAACGTTTATTGTATGGGCTTTTATTACTTCATTTGTTTTGTAGCTGTCTCCCTTGTTAGAATGCAAGCTTCATGGGAAAGAGACTTGTCTGTCATCTTTCCATATTTTATCCCCAGGCTTAAAACACTGCCTAACACATCACAAGTTCATAAAACAATTTGATGAGTGAACAGCCTAGAGAATTAATTAATTAGTTAACTAATCAATATATCAACACTAATAAACATTGGATTCACATGAATAAGACACGGTCTAATCCATTAAGGAATTTTTAGTTTGGGGAGGAAAACATGTATAGCTAATAATTTATCCATATTATTTCTTTTGTTTATACCTTTCAAAAACTCTGCATCCACAGCAAGGTCTCCAAGCCTGGGACCATCAGTTTCACCAGAAAGTGGAGAAGTTGAGAAAAAATTATTAGGACAAAGTAGCAAGTCTTTAATAAAGTTAATGTAACCCAAGTAACAGTGTTCTTCCTCTCGCCTCAGGGTAAATCTCCTTTTAAATTAGAAGAGTCATCTCCTGGTTATGGGGAAGACAGCCACAAAAGACTAGATCTTATGATCCCATTTATATAAAACAGACAGAATAATTAAATCTGTAGAGACAGAAAGTAAATTGATGGTTGTCTAGGGTTGGGCAATGAAGCAGGAGAATGGAGTGACAGTCAAAGGGTAAAAGATTTCTTTTGAGGGTGAGGAAAATATTCCCAAATTAGACTACAGTGATGTTTGTATAATTCTGAAAATATACTAAAAATCATTAAACGGTTCACTTTAATGATATTGTATGTAAGTCCTATCTAAATGAAATATTACAGAAATTAAGGCAAGCATGCAAACACTTGGGGCAGAATGTTTCCACGGAGAGAAGAGCAAATCCACCATCTGAGCTGGGAAAGAATTTGCCCTATTTAAGACACAGAGAGAAAGTAAGGCCGATGCCAGTGGAGGAAGGAGAAGTAAGTGAGGACCAGCTCAGACAGGGTCTACTAAGCCATGGCAGGGAGTTTGGGTTTTATTCTGAACGTACTGAGAAGCCATAGGAGGGTTTGAAGTAAGACAGTGACATGACGTGATGCACAGTCACATTCTGTAAGATTGGGCTGGCTACTTTGTGGGTAAGTGACTCCGGGAGCAAGAAAGGAATCAGGGAGACCTATCACGGTAGTTTGGGCAACAGTCAGAAATGTAGTAGATTTCTTTTTCTTTCTCTTTTCTTCTCTTTTCCCTTCTTTATATAATAAACAAAAGCAAGGTCACTTAATATTTAATAGAACAGTTCTCATGAGCCGTCCCAGAAAAGGACTCGAGCCAAAATATTTGACCCTGTTAACCTTTGGTACCTCAAAGAAGACGTACGTCACTGGTCACAAGAGAACAATCTATTAATAATGAAAAATTTAAACTACTCTTATATAATTAGTCCTTATAGAGAAGGTATTATCCCAATTTAGTACCAAAACCTGCTTTGCACTCCAAATAGCACTGTCAAAGTAAAACAGAGACCACTTTATTTGCCTATGACAACTCTCTCCACACCAGTTTCCTAGCTTACAGCAGCCAGATGATTTTCCTACACAGCAAACAAGCTATATTTGGAAAAGGAACAATAAAGCATCTGTAGAAAAACAGCATTTGCATTAGACTCCTCCTCTTGCCTAAGGGGTCGAGTCTGTCTTACAAGCTCAAGTGGGTGGCAAAGAATAGGCAGGCTTTGTTAGACCATCACTCAGGTAATGAGATTTGAGGTCTGCGATTCAACACAATTGTCAATGGGCACTTTCCCTAGGCTTGAATTGCCGCCTACAGCCATTTTGATTATAAAATACAATTTTAAAATGAGAGAATACAAAACACCCCTTCTTTTCTCTGGCCCCATCCTTGCGAGTTTGTCAGTTTTTCTCATAGAGCAAGTGTGATCAGCAGAGTACCATGACCAACCTTGGAATGCCTGAAGTCTGATCTGGGACTTCGTTAGCCCTCCTCCCGCCCTGTGACAGGTCCCTAGCTCTCTCTCCAGTTGACCCAGATATTTCTATGTCAGGAGCCAATCAACCTTGAAAGTGTGAGTGATTTGACAGCTTGTCTTTCAGCCAGCTCTAAACATTCACCACTTACCACATGCCCACTTGTCCATAAAATCGAGGCAGACCCACTGGTGATTGTAACGATCATTTAAGATCCTGTCGATCAGTTCTAAACTTGCCCTCTGCTTCAGTGCAATTTTCTTCCCAGTTCTCTCCTTTATGATCCTACACATCTCACTGTGAACTTTGTTTTACCTCTAATCTCTCTAACTGATAGTTGTTGAGAATTATAACTTGGATTCTAGAGATATCATACTAGGTTTTAAAGCAGGTAACTTTAGAACTTCAGGCCCAAGCCCTGTCTATGAACTGCTATGAGACTGTCTCACCACCACCGTTACAAAGTCCTGTTGTACCTCACTGGTCACTGGTTGCCTTGTGCCCTGGTGATAGCCTCACAGGTCTACTGGTTCTCAGCTGTTAGCTACCTGCTGTGCGTGCTCCACCTCATACCTCCCAACACCAAACTGGGGCACACTCTTCCACATCATGCTGTGGAGGATCATGGGACCCTGTCCCAGACCTCCTCTCAATCTAAATCCACCATGCTGGCATTTCCATTGTGCCCACCCATAAAACCATGGGACAACATATCAACGCACAACCATGGGACAGACACATAGACAGTCAATCAGAAGCTCAGATGGGAAGTGAGCTGTGAGTCTCCTCAACTTTGGGGTCCCCAAACCTTTTTCAGGGAATCTCAAAGTTCTAACAAGGATCTAACAGGGCACCAAAAGTAGGGCACAAACTCCACACTAAAACCAAATCATTTTCTCCCTTTTATCTCTCCCCTAGCTTCTCCCATCCCTAACTCCACAAGGATGTTTGCAGCTGTGTGATGGGAATGTTTCTTTCCTTATAACCTCCACTCCTTCATGTTACAAAGACTGCTTCTGGATGTGTGGAAACTCACTTTGGGAATTTTCTAGAAAACTGATATTTTTTTCTAAAGCCCTGTTTTTATGGTTTTTATCTTGATAAGAACTCTAAAATGCTCAAAGCTGAGCTGTAACTTGTTCTAGATATTATCAGTCCTCCCCTACCCTGGGACAAGAAGCCTCAGACCTCACATCTCAGTGCTAATGTCAAAAAAAAAAAACTACTTGGTAAGGGCATGGGAGATATAGCTTAGCAAGAAGGGAAAATACATTGTATGATCTCTCTTTACCAATTTGATAGCTGAGTTTCATTTGCATTTATCTGAATATCAGTGAGATCAAACACATTTACATATACTTTAAACTCTTTTTTTTTTGGTTTTTAATTGCCTATTCATATTCTTTGTACATGTTTGGGAATGTGGAAATAAATGAAGAGCACTCAGTGAGAGCAAGCGGAGACTACTCATTTCAGGGCTTGCTAGAACAAGAGAGTCAGCCCTCATCACTTGCATTTGGCAGTGAGTGACTCAAGGGCAGGCAGGCAAGTGGCGAAGCTTCCTAGTGAAATAAAGAGAAGGTTTTGAGTGTGCTCTGATTGGAAGTTGCTGGCACAGAGAAGCTGGAAATGAACTAACTAGAAGTGGGCCATCTTCTGGGATGGTTTGGGAAGCATATCTGACTTTCTTTAGTTGGTCTCAAATTGGAGCTGGAGCAAAAATTAGGCAAGGTGGCAGTAATTACCCAGTTGTGGCATTCTGGGGCTGATGGCTATAGAAATTGTAGGTCAGAGTTGATGTTTTGTTTTGTTTTGTTTAATGGTCTAGTAATTAATTATCTGTTTGTATATTCAGTCTTTTAGAAGGAGAAAGATAGCTCCTTCTCTTTGATATATAAGAACTCTATAAAATAAGGAGGTTCAATCTTTAATATGTATGTTACCAATTGATCCTGAGTTTCGAATTTGTTTAAATGTGTTTATGCTATATCAGCTTTTAAACTTTGTATAAACTATTAATTTCCATAGCCTCTGCTTTAATTAGCTTGAAAAGATTTTTACATTCAGAGATCATAAAATATTCTCCTATATTTTCTTCTAATACTTCTATTTCTTCTTTTAATATATTTGGAATTTATGCTGGTGTTAGGTGGGTGGTAGACAAATAGTTTACTTTTCATCTAAACTGATAACCAGTTGCATCAGCATCACTTATTAACAAATCCATCCATTGCTTATTGATATATTCCCACCAATAGCTTTGGTTTTGATGAGATTATGAGATCAGCATGTGAATTTTTAATTAAGCTCTAAGTTTATGAGGTGCCTCATAGAGCTTTAAACGGTCACACTCCAGTGTGGATGAAGGGCAGAGAGTAAACATTACTGTGGGCACTTAAAAGAAAATCCAGAACTAATTGTTGTGGTAGGAGCAAGCATCTGATTCACAAGGGCTTAGTATGTGTTTAGTTTTTCTCCTCAAACATATAATGAAATGCACAAGTCTTGAATATATCATTCAGTGATATATTCAAGACTTGTGCATATATTCAAGACCTATGCAACTCAAACCATTATCAAGATACTAAACGTCACAATTATTTCAGAAGTTCCCACATGTTCTTTCTTCACCCACCCTACAGAGGTGACCACTATTCCAATTTTTTCCATCATACATTAGTTTTGCCTATTGTTGTCTAGAACTTACTTTGAACTGTATCAAAAATTATATGCACTAATGGAAGGATAGCAGAATAATTATATGGATAGCTACACATAAAGTGAGTAGATGAAAATGTCAATGATAATATCTGGGTAACGGGTATATGTTGTTTCCTGTAAAATGCTTTTGACTTTTTATGTTTTGAAATTTATATAATAAAATGTTAGAAAAGACAAAAGAAAATCAAAAACTTAAAAAAGAGCTAAAACACTTCTGGAAAAATAAAGAGCAGGAGAATATTGCTAGATATCAAGAAAAATATAAAGATATGTTAATCAATGCAGTGTGGTAGTATCGCAGAAATAGAAAAACTGACCAATGAAACAGAATAGAGAACCCAGAAAAAACCCACACATGTGCAAAAACTGCATTTATGGTGGGACTCCCATGACAGATCAAGGGAGGAAGTTCTACTTTTCAAGTAGTAGGACTTGAACAATTGGTTCTCCATGTAGATAAATAAAGTAAGATTCCTTCTTGACGGTCTAATACCAGATGAATTCAGGTACATTCCATGAGAAGGCAAAACTGTGAGAATTTTGGAAGAGGTGTGCAATGCAGTTGGCTGATGCTCAGAATCCATTCCTACTTTTTTCCAATGTGTATCCCTGCACTGCAGAAATCTTAAAAAAAAAAAAAAAAAAAAAAAAAAAAAAAACCCTTTCTTAAATCCCGTATCTAAGGTCCAGAATACAAATTAGGTCTCATCAAATAGGTGAACTCACGTGAGATTTAGAAGGAAGTAATGAGGCCAGAGTGACCTACTGGCTGCTTTAGGCTGTTGTCAGCTTTTTACACAAGACCATGGAGGGTGCCACCAGCCCCCTGACCGATCTGTGGAGGGGCAGCGGCAATGACAGCAGTGCTGAGCTGTGTCAGGCTTGTCACCAGCTTCAGAGCTGTCAAGATGCAGTTGATTTGATGATTGTGGCAGCTTTGTGATTATGGCTTTTTGATCCTGGATCCAGATTTCTTTAGAATTAACTCCCTCTTTTAAACCACCCTTTGCTTATGTTGCCTGCATTCAACCCTTACCGACATAGAATATAATATCAGACAATATCTTTATGGCCTTGTTGTGAGAAAGCAAGTTTTAAACAGGACACATATTGGACAAGCCATAAATTAAAGGAATTCACATTTGACTTCTGTTCAGTAATATAAATGAAAAAAAAATTCACAAAATAGTCAGTGATATTTGCTACTCATATGCTTGCTACAAATTAGAATCCAAAATATATATTTTTAAAAAAATATGAATCAATAATAGAAGAAAAGTAAAAAAGAAATGGCAAAGTGCATGAACAAGAAGAAGTATGAATGTCCTATAAATGTACAAAGTTACATTTAAACTCATTGGTAATAGACAAAATGCAAATTAAAACTATAAGATAAAATTCTATACATATTGGATTGGTAAACATTAAAAAGTGAATAATACAAAGTGAGGAAAAACCAGAATTCTTAAACACTACTAATAAGAAGATATCCTGCTACAACCACTTTAGAAAAGAATCTAGAATTATCTAGAAAAGTTCAACACGGTCATATGCTACCACACAGGAGTATATATTTGAGAAACTCTTGCACATATGAATCAAAAGATAGGAATAAGAATATCTCTTGTAGCATAACTTCAATAGGAAAAAAATTAGAAATAATCTAAATGTTCATCAATAGACTAGATAAACGATGGGGTAGTCATTCAATGGAATACTATACAGCACTAAAAATGAATGAATCACAGCTAGCTATTGCCTAATTGTTCTCAGATCTAGTCTTTTTCTTTCTCCTGCAAATTACATTTGTTGGGTTCCCTTGCCAATCATGCAGGTTAATCATGCATTCTGTCCAATGGGATGCAGAGGATAGAGGCTGGGGAATTGGAAGGAGGAGGAATCTAGGGTATTTCTCCCTCTTTTTCTCTGCTTTAGTGGACTTCTTCTATATTAATCCACATCTCTGCTGTTCCTCACTAGATAATTCCTTTCTCTATAAATTCAGCTCCTACTATGGCTCCATAGGTCTTGCCAGACAACCCAGGTCTGGGCTCAGGTTAAACTACCTCCTATGTCCTTCCAGCCTTAGTGGTAGTGGTGGCTTTGTGAAGCTGGCTTGCTTCATCATTCTCTACTTGACTTTTCAGATCTTTCACCTTCCATGGAACCAGTGCCTCACATTTTGTTTCATACCCAGAGCGGGGTTTGTTTTTCTGACTGGTCGTTAACTGATACACACAACTACATACATCACAAGTGGATCTCAAAACCCTTCAAAAGAGGCGGGGGAGGCAAATGGCAGCAAAATACCAATACTGTAATTGCACTTACATAAGTTTCACAAATATGCAAAAATAATATATCAATTGGGGATACAAATGTGCTAAATGTATAAAGAAAAACTATGGGAAAATACTAACAGTGGAGATGGAGTTTCTTTACTAAATTACCCACTGGGAAAAAAAGATAGGACAACAGAATAGCAAAACCAAAATCCACTGACAATATCTCAACAAAGCAGGTGACAATGTATCTGTCTGAAGAACTATGCACAATATACCTTAGGATCTAACACCAGAAACATACTTAACCTCTGGTTCCCATCTCCTAGAGTTGTCTCAATATATTGCCTTGTTAATACCGTGATGCTTTCAAGTTTGCACGTTCGCCAGAGTGGCTGAGCAGGCTCCTGCAGTGTTCCTCATCATAGTGCCAGGGAAGCCTGGGGCAGAAAGCAAAAGATGTGCCAGTGCAGCTGAGCCAGGGACTGTCACCTTTCTTTCCAATATTTCCTTATTACTTATCCTAGGGGGGAGAGAGTTTAGATTTTTACTAATAAGCATTTTGTTAGCAGTGGGTTTTATCCTAGATACTCTTGATCACGTGTAGAAATTTCTAGCTTAATGATAGATTTTACTATGAATGTTTAATTTTATTAAATGCTATTTCTGCATCTAATGAGATGATCATACACATTTTCTCTTTTATTCTAGCGATGTAGTGAATTGCATTGATTGAGCTCTGAATGTGAAACTTGAATTCTTGACATAAACATCAGTTAGTTATAATGGATCATCTCATTTATATATTACTGGATTTGATTTCTTTATATTCTCAAGGGTTTTGCGTTTTATATTTATGAGGGATATTGATTGATAGTTTTCTCATAATGTCCTTGCCTGGATTTGTTATGAAAATTATGTTGGCCCTATAGAATGTTTTAGGAAGTGTTTCCTTCTATTTTCTGCAAGATATTATGTAAACTTGGTATTATTTTCATCTTAAATGTTGGTAAATTTAGCAGTGAAGCCGTCTGGGCTGGCAGTTTTCTTCATGCAAGATTTTAATTATGAATTAAATTTCTTTGTAGATAAAGGGCTATTCGGATTTTCTATTTTTTTTCTTGTATCCATTGTGGCAATTTGTGTCCTCTAAGCATTTCTTTAATGGCATCCTGCAAATTTTGATGTTATATTTTTAGTATCATTCAGTTCAAAATAGATAGATTTTATTTTTATTTCTTGACCAATGGGCAGTTTTGAATTGTGTGTCTTAATTATCAAATGTGTGGGCATTTTACAAACATTTTATTTTTTAATGTCTAATTTCACTCCACATGTGGCCAGAAAACGTACTCAAAACTATTTCCATGTTTAGAAACTGAGTGTGTTTGTTTCTGGTTCAGCACCATACCTATATTAGTCATGTTCAACACTCTTGAAAAAAATGTGTAGTTGAGTGAATTTTCCTAAAGTGTCAGCTAACTTATTTTGGTTGATAGTGTTATTCAAATATATTATGTTGCTATTGATCATTTTTCTACATATACTATCAACTAATGAGAGAGGAGTGTTAAAAACTCTAACTATAATTGTGAATTTCTCTATTTTTTCCTTTAGTTATAACAGTTATTGTTTCATTAAATCTTGTTATTAGGTACCAACACATTTATGATATATAGGTATTCTTGACTGATTGACATTTTTGTCATTTTGAAATGTCCCTCTTTATCTCTGGTAATTCTTCTCCTGAAGTCTATTTTGTCTATTATTAACATTCTAAATATTCAAGCTTTCTTAAGCTCACTATTTGCCTGACATATTTTTCCCAAGTTTTTGCTTTTTATCCTATTGTGTTTTTGTATTTAAAGTCCATATCTTATAAATAGGATACAGTTTGACCATTTTTTGTACAGTTGAACAATCTTTGTTTTTAATTTGAATATTTATTCCATTTACATTTAATTTAATCACAAATATTGTCCATATTAATTCTACAGTTTTAATATTTCCTATCCATTCCATAGATTCTTTATTCCATTTTTCTTCAATACCTGCCTTGATCTGAACTAATCGAATATTTCTTAGGATTCCATTTGATTTATGAAACATATCAATGTATTTTCTTTCTTAAGTTGTTGCTCATGGTTTAAGATTTGTAACTTTCACATATTATAGTCTACCTTCGAGTGCTACTATGTCATTTTATATATAAGAACCTTATAATAACATGTTTCCTTTTACTTCTTTTCCAACCTTTGTTCACTTGTTTCATACATTTTACTTCTACGTGTCAAGATTATTAACATAATCTTGACAATAAATTGTAATTCTTTATGCTTTTAGCATACAGGTATAATTTTTTTTAACTGAGAAATTTTTTTAAAAGCATTCTATGTTTTTTCACATTTACCATTTCCATGGATCATATTTTCTTGCTTCTTCGCATGTCTCACAATATATTGTATGCCAGATATCATGGATAAAAGAACAGTAGAGACTGAGATAAATAACATTTACCCTCAGAACAAGGGCACGTTTATTCTCTTGCAGGCACTAGCATGGGAGCATGAACAAATCTAATCTGAAGTTAAGGTAGGTTGGGGCTTCCTTACAGCCTTCATTGAGTTCAACTGACCACTGGCTCCAGCTACTTTCAAATGGGATAAGAACGTTCCCTTCAGCAGGTCTTGGTCTCTCTATATTAATGATTTCAAGGTCTCTTTAAAATTCACTGCCCAGCTCCTTGCTTTCAGAACCATTAAATATCTCACTCACCTTCACAGCCCAGCTCTTCGCTTTTTGAATCACTGTGGTATTCTCTTTGCTCCTCTTCTGGTTTTGTGTACTTCTGGAAGATTTTTCTCCATCTTGTTACCCAGAGTCTAGCCTTTGACAGTCTCTAATATGTACCTGGCGATGACTTGCAGTGCCTCGGAGTGACTTCTCTTGGTTTTCTTGCTCTGGTCCTTGCCTTCAGTGGGTTCCTGCGTTGCACTCAGTGAAGACCTGAAGTACCTCCTAGGAAATCTCCCTTAGCTCTCCTGCCTTACGTGCAGACTTCAGTGGAATTCACCTCTACATTTACCTTGAAGAAGGGGTCATGAGTCTCGAGGAGGATATCTCTGCCTTCCTCCAGCCCTCCTGCCTTGCCCCTGCCTTCAGCACACTACCTACCCCCTTGCATTCAGTGAAAACCCTTAGGAAAGTATTAGCAAGTCGTTTTAGATTCACTCTGGCCAGGGATCTTCAGGATTCTAATCCATCACTTACACTTATACCCAGACATTGATTTCTCTTCATCTCTATCCCTAATGGATTCCTCTTCCTTCCCACCCCTCGCCATCAATAAAGGCAACCATAAGTCTATTTTCTCCTAGAAAAGGTTTGTCAATTACTCTCATTTTTAGCTCATTTAACTTTCTTTACATCCTCAACTTTTTGGTGGGTTTCTTAAAAAAAAACAACAACAACACTATGATTTTTGTGGCTTATCTTGCTTGTTCTCATTATGAAAATATGCAATTTTTTCATATTCTAACTGGTAGTAAAATTCTCTCCCCACCTTTGAACATAATGAACATACTTCGAATAGTCATTGAGCTATAACCTCTTACTAGATGTTCTCACACATAATTTCAAAATTCTATTGAACCACCAAATACAGATTTTGTCTAAGTTGATCCAGAAGGTTCTTATCTGACAAAATTAAACTTGATTTTATAATTAACAGGAATTTTAGAATAAACGATGAAGCAAAAGAAAAGGAAAGAGGATGAATGGTATTTATTAGGTGCATGCTATAAGCCAAGCATGGTATCAGATATTTTTTTTAATATCATCTCTCTTAATACTCATCATGACCCTGTAAGACAGGTATTACAGGTCTCAGAGATTAAATTGTCTGTGGTCACCCAGAGTGACCACAGATACTTAGATACTTAGATAGTCTCTAAGTCCAGTTCTCTATGATTTCAAATCTTGTGCTTGCTTTCTTGATATGTTATACACTTGAGACGAGATGTGTGAGAAACAGAGAGGAAATCATTTAGGCAGTAGTGGGTAACCAGTTCGGAAATAAGATAGAATCAGATCAGATGAGCCTTGACTCTAGATGTAGATGTTTGAAATTAACCCAAAGGGCAACTGGTGTCATTTCAAGTTCCTGGGTTGTGATGGAGATGGAGGAAAAGTCTTTCTGGAAACGCTGGCAGAGAAGAGGGCTGCTTGGCTCTGCCTCCACATGGTGCGCACCACCAATCCAAACCCGGAGGAACATGCAATCTAACAATAACCACGTACATGCTTGGCGAATGAAGCTCAGAGGCAGGTTGTCTCACCTCTCCTTCCAACCAGAGTGCACTCCGGAGCTGGTCCTACGTAGGCTCTGCAGCTGCCACTGCCAGGCCAGGCTGTACTGGACGTCCAGAAACAAAAGCCAGAGCTCTACCTAGAAACCCTTGCCAGACATTGGGTAGCTGACCTCACTGGAAAAAAAAAAAAAAAGGCAAGAGAGTCTCCCACTGGGCTTTATGAGTATAGTAATATGAGGCGTGTAATTTCCTTGAAATCAAGTGCAGAAGTTATAGTCGCTATTTTCAATACATGCTGGGTTTGAAATGTGCTTTCACATATTCCTAAATTGTGTGTCATTTTTCACATAGCTGAAACCAAAGAGGCAAAATTCTAAAAGTTTAAAAGATTTTTTCCCCTGCATCATAAAAGCCTTAGTCAACATTTTTCCTTATGCCCATAGAGAGTTAATGAACTTACTTATTAATATCTTTGCAATGCAATTCAAACATGATAACCTCTCATTTAACTAACCACTTCTCTCTGAGCAACAAAAGCTTTAAACTACATTGCACATACCTTAAAATTATATGTGCCCTTTGGGAAACTATATGTGCTTGCTCCCTCTGTGTTTAGAAGCCCCCATTAACAGTATGTTGAGTCTGCCGCTATTACCATCTGGTAGCTGACATTAATTCCCTCGCTGGTTTCCCCCAACAAGGCAGTCTTATACTAATGCCTGCAGTAACATTTGACAAGCTTGGGTAATGCAGTAGGGATTAGGCTCAATTTCTTCATTACGCTTCCTCTCTGGTGGAGGTTTTTCAGAATCCAGGATAGTCTCAGATTTGGAAAATTATAATAGCTTAGCTGGAAGAAAGCAAGCATGGGCAAGAGCAATGAATTCCTTCTCCGTAGGCCTGTTCATTCCCATGTGCTATGCGAGGTAACCAGTAACCAGAGTGCATTCAGCTTCCCTTAATGACTTAGAGTTGCATTAGTCATCATATTTTCAGTTTGTTTCTCTCATCTTTAGTACACTTACTTAATTGAGCGTCAGAGAAGCTGTGATAGAATTAATGTTCAAGCAAAGCTTTGGATTAGTAACCGAATAAAAGCCACATGGCTCCCTTGCTGTTCCGCTGAGTGGTGAGCACGGTTTTACACAATAGCCAGATGTCCAGCTTTGAAAGCATGTTCCTTAAAAAGAATAAAATTAGCTTGGTTTTCATGAGGGAGCAAATGATGGGTCAGATCTGCCAGTTTTGTTGATGTAGGAGACTAGAAGAGCATGGAACTTAAGAAGGCCACCAGTGCAGAGACCACTGGTGCAGCTGGGGAAGGGTCACACTCATTACAAAACAAGGTACAGGGAAAAACACTGACTCTGGTGAAGAGAGACCTGGGTTCAAATTACTCCGTTGCTCTTTAGTAGCTATTACACTGACAAGTAAACTTGGCCTCCGAAAATCAGGTTTTAAATCTATAACATAACATATACCTGATAAGGTTGTAAGGAGAATTAACCAGAATATAGTGAGGAGATTGAAGTAGAAACTTAATAAAAGGTAGCTAGGTCAGAGTTACTGTGGTTGTTTGGATCAGAACGGTGCTCAAGATCAGTTGGTGTGATTATGACCCACTGGGTCAAAATGGCACTCAGGGTCAGTGAGACTATGGTTCCTTTGTTAGAATGATGCTCAAGGATCTAATGGCTCTAGAGATCCACTAGATAAAACAAACCAATATAGGCCAAGACCCGGAGACTAGACAGAAGTGCATCTGGGTAGGGCAAGCCTTGCAACCAAATCAGTTGCAGGAAATGAGAGAAATCACGGCAGAGATAAAGGTGAGATAAAAGATGGGTTGTGATGGGAAAATGGGGATGTGTCACAGATCAAATATCCAATCAAGCATCAGAGAGTTCCCATGTCATGTCTGACAGGTGAATGGCAAGTTCTCTGAGTCATTCAGGCCAGTCAATTGACATTGGAAAGTAGGGACCAGCTCAATGCATTTAAACGCATTTAAATTTCACCCACATTCCTGGGGAAAGATTATTCTTGAGGCCAAAATATCATTCTCCCCAACAACAGCAGGATTTTCTTTGATCAACCATAGGACATTCACCAAAGATAGATCATATCTCAAGCCAGTAAACAAACCTCAACAAATTTAAAAGAATTAAAATTATATAAAGTGTGTTCTCTAACCACAATAGAATCAAAATAGAAATCAATAACAGGAAAACAGAAAAACCTATAAACATGTGGAAATTAAACACACATTTCTATATCTATAGGTAAAAAAAAAAAGTCTCAAAGGACATTTAAAAATACCTAAAAATAAATGAAAACAAAAATACAACACATCGAAATATGTGAGATAGTTAAAACACACACAAATAAAGGTCTCAAATCAATAGCCTAAGTTCTTACCTAAAGAAACTAGTAAAAGAAAGACATAACTCTCAGCAAGTTAGAAACAGACAGGAATGATCCCAACTTGATAAAGGATCTACAAAAACCCTACAGCTAACATCATACTTACAGGTAAAGACTGAAATCTTAGGCAAGAATGCCATACAACATGATACTAAGAGTTTTAGCCAACACACTAAAGCAAGAAAAAGAAATAAGACATATAGATTGGGAAGGAAGAAATAAAATTACCTCTACTTGCATATGATACATTATTTATGTATAAAATTTTTAAAGAGTACAAAAAAACTCCTAGAACTAATAAGTGAGTTTTATAATATTGTAGGATAAAAGAACATCACACAAAAAATGAACATACAAAATTTAAAATTTAAAACACAATGTTATTTAAGACTCTTCAAAGAAAATAAAGGCTTAGGTATATATATAATAAGGCATGTACAGAATCTGCATGCTGAAAATTATGAAGTTGATGAAGAAATCAAAAAATGCCTAAATAAATGGAGATATTTTTCATGTTCATTGATGTAGCTTTTTATCCAAAATAACCTATAGACTTAATGAAATTTCTATCCAAATCTAAGCAAGGTTTTTTATAATCATAGATAAGCCTATTCTAAAATGTTTATGTTTAAGTATAGGCCCTAGAAAATATGAAACAATCTTAAAAAAGATGGAAAAAAGATGGAAGCCATACACTACTGGATATTAAGGCTTACTACGTAGCTGTATAACTAAGACAATGTGGTATTGGCGGAGACATAGAAATATAGATAAAGGGAGCAGAATAGAAAACCCAGAGGCAGATCCACACAATTATACCCAACTGATTTTTGGCAAAGAAGCACAGCAATTCACAGAGGAAGTTTAGCCTTTTAACAAATGGTGCTAGAGGAAAAAATTAGCCTTGTCCTAAACCTCACACCTTATATAAAAATGAACTCAATGTGGTCACAGAATGAAAGTAAAACATAGAACTGTAAACTTAAGGAGAAAGTTTTGGGGATCTAGAGCTAGGCAAAGAGTTCTTAGACTTGACATCAAAAGCATGATCCATGAAGGGAAAAATTGATAAATTGGACCTAATTAAAATTTAAAACTTTTACTCTGTGAAACCCATGTGAAGAAGATAAATAAATAAGCTATAGATGAGAAAAATATCTTTTCAAGTCACATATCCAACAAAAAACTAACATCTAGAATATATAAGTAACTCATGAAACTTAACAGTAAAAATAAAGCAATTTAATTAGACAATGGGCAAAAGACATGAAGAGACATTTCAATGAAGAAGATATTCAGATAGCAAATTAAGTACATTAAAAGATGTTCAATATCATCAGTCATCAGTGAAATGCAAATTAAGACTTCAGGGAGATATCGATGAACATCTATCACAATGGTTAAAATAAGAAATAGTGTCAAATGCTGGTGAGGATGCAGAGAAACTATATGACTTATACATTGCTGTTGGGAGTATAAAATGATAATAGCCACTCTAAAAAATAGTTTGGTGGTTTCTTATAAAATTAAAAAATACATTATCTCATTCCCATGGGTATGTTTTCTTTTGTTGTCACCATATTGAAATATGTTTTGAGGAGCAATTATAATAAAAGGTGTTTTGTGTAAAAAATAAATAAATATGCAACTGGTGAACTAGGCAGCAACTGAACTCCTTGGTATTTATCCCAGAGAAATGAAAACACATTCACACAAAAGCCCGTTCACAAATGTATATAGCAGCTTTATTTGTAGTAGATGACAACTGGAACCAGCCCAAATATTCTTCAGCCGGTGAATGGTTAAATGAACTACTGTATATCCATAGAATAGAGTACATCGCAGCAATAAATAAAAAGAGAGAGAGAGAGAGAGAGAGAGAGAATTAATTCTTGATACATGCAATGACCTGAATGAATCTTCAGAGTGTTACGCTTAGTGAAAAAACCCAATAGCTACGGCTACATTCTGTGTAATGCCATTTAGATAACATTCTAGAAATGACTAATTTATGGGACTAGAGGACAGATTAGTGGTTGCCAGGGGTTAGGAGCAGTGGGCAGAGAGCAGAGGAAGGGAGGATGGATGTGGTTATAAAAGAATAGCATGAGGGGTCCTCATGGTGGCAGAGGTGTTCAGCATCTTGACTGTGGTGGTGGATACGCGAACCTGCACAGGTGGTAAAATTATATGAAATTTAATCCAGATGAATGTGTGTGTGTGCGCGCGCGCGCGCGCACACACACACACACACACACAACTGGAGACGTAGGAATAAGACAGGTGAATTGTATCGCTGTTGATAGCCAGTTGTAATGTTGTACCATAGTCTTACCAAATGTCCCCACTGGGGGAAACTGAACACACTATGGAAGGTATCTATTTGTATTATTTCTTATAATTGCATGCGAATCGACAGTTATCTCAAATAAATTAATAATATTACCTCTTATTTCAATAATCACTTAAGTATTAAACAATCTCTGAAATGTCAAATGTGTTCTATATTTTTATTTCAATTGGATGAGAATAAATGATATCGGAATTTCGTATTGATTAACTCAAATAGTCTGGTTATGAAAGGCTAAAATGTGGTCAAAACTTCCCAAAGTAGAGATCTAGACATTTACTTATCAGAAGATATTGATCTGAAATGGTTATTTCTCTCTAAGGGCTGAAGGAGGCAACCAAAGAGACAGCAAGATCCCTGGTATAAGACAAGCCTGCAAATGTTCAGGGTTCTCTCTCTCTCTCTCTCTCTCTCTCTCTCTCTCTCTCTCTCTCTCTCTGTCTCAACTGAGGAGCTCTAACCCCATCACCCACCAACACAGAAGCTGCCTCAGATTGATTTTGGAAGGCAAATATTTGAAGTGCACATTTTATAGGCTATTGACCGAAATAAATTGTCTGGAAATGTGCATCACTGTGATCATTCTTATTCATAAAGATTGAATATTTGAGGTTAAAATGAGAATATATTCATTTGAAGCTAGTTACCATTAGGCATCATCAGGAGTGAAGCCAGAAGCCGATTCAGCCACACATCAGAGGGCTCTTGGACCTACAAATCATGTCACGGACACAGTGGCTCCTTGCACACACACTGGGAGCACTCGCTGTAGGCCAAGTGTCTATAACTTCAACCCTGCGCATATGTGGCTGTTATTTAGAACTCTCCTGAGGTATAGATTTACATTACCATCTGCCATCTACTTGCTGTTTACATCTGCCTTAAAAGGGGGGTTGGGGTGGGCATAATCAATTAAAGTATGCCTAGAAAGCTCTGGAAAAAAAAATGCACCCCAACCACAACCTGAACTTGGGAGAAGTACACATGTCTATTCAAAGGGGAAATAAGGAATTCATATTCTCTTCTCTCTTTGAAAATATTCCCTTTGAACTCGGGAAATTAAGTGACAAAAGAGCGTTTTAAAATTCCTAACACCGTTCAGCTTCTCTGAGGAGCCTCAGAAGTAATCCCAACTTTATATGCCTTAAAATTAATGTAATGATCAATGAGACTTGATAAAAATGGAAAACTTTTGCTCTGTGAAAGACTCTGTTAAGAGTTTGAAAAGATGAGCTATGAACTGGAAGAGAACACTTGCAAAAGTGTATTTCTGATAAAGGACTAGTAGCTAGAATATATAAAGAATTTTCAAAACACAACAGTAAAGAAGCAAACAGTCCAGTTAGAAAAGTGGGTAAAAGACACGGAGACATTTCACCAAAGACACATACAGATGGCAACGAAGCACATAAAAATACATTTAATATCATTAGCCAATGGGGATGCAAATGAAATCCACAATGACACACCTATGAGAATAACGTGAAAAAACTGTAACGGCAAATGTGTGAAGAAACTGAATCACTCCTACATAAATGGCTGATGCAAATATGAAATGGTGAAGACACCCTGAACTACAGTTTAGCAGTTTCTTATAAAATTAAACATGCGATCGCCATAGGAGCCAGTAGTTCCCTTTGGGGAGCCGTTCTTATCAAGGATCTCATACCTGAGATCTAGGCAACTTTGCCTTGGGACAGGGTCTGCCTCGCCCTGTGCTATTTGATAGGATAGACAGCATAAAGTCAGTTGCCCTGACATGCCCTGACATGCCCTGACTTGCCCTGGGCCCCTTGAGCCATTTGCTTAAACTAATCTGACCTTGCAGCCCCCTCCTCTCCCGGGACCCTTCTGCATTTTTTGGTCATATAAGGAAATGGAATGTTCTGCAGTTTGGTATCCAAGGCAATCGTGCTTATGCAAGTCCTCCTCCCCCTTATATACTCTACCCCTACCTACAATAAACAAGACTTGATCAGAAAGCCTGTCTTGTCTCCATTCTTCGTGTTTCTTGTCCCCCTCTCTTTCAGTGCTTGGGGCCCCTGTTGACTGTCCCGCGGGTCAGGACAGTTCCCCACCTGGGCAATTATCTCAGAGATATGTTTACACAAAAGCCTGTGCATGAATTTCCTTAACAACTCATTCGTAATCGCCAAACTCTAGGACCTATCCAGGTGTCCCATGACAAGTGGTTAAACTTTGGTACCTACCTTGGAATACTACCCATCAACAGAAAGGAACAAAGTGTTAACACATAAAATAAATTGAATAAATCACCAGGAAGAATGCTGAGGGGGGAAAAAAAAGACAAACCCAAAAAAGTTATATAGTGTATGATTCCATTTACATAACGTTTTTGAAATGACAAAAATATAAAAATGGAAAACACATCAGTCGCTACCAAGGATTAATGAGAAGTAAAGAATTCATACTTTCTGCTCTCTTTGAAAATATTCCCTTTGAACTTGGGAAATCAAGTGACAAATGCGCATTTTAAAATTCTTAATACCATCCAGTTTCTCCAAAGAGCCTCAGAAGTAATCTCAACTTTACATGCTTTAAAGCCGGAAGGGAGATAAGGAAGGGGGTGCGGTAGGGATGGATGTGGCTACACGGGACAACATGAGGAATCCTCGTGGTGATAACACTGTTCTGTGTCTTGACTGGACCATATTCTTATCAAAATACCGGTTGAGATATCATACTACAGTTTTCTAAGCAGTACCATTGGAGGAAATTGCTTAAAGAGTACAAGAGATTTCTTTGTATTATTTCTTGAAATTACATATGAATCAACCTTCATGTCGAAAAGGTTTAATTTTCTAAAAAGAATAGAAGAGTTTATGAAGAAAGTATGTTTTTTTTCCAACCAAGTTTGGAAATGAAGATGATGTTAACCCATTGGCCAGCAAGGCTGTTGATGAGAAGAAAGGGGCAGGCAGTGTGGACCAGAGGCTGCTCTCAGGGACTTCCTGTCGGGCAGCGAGGATTCTCTGGTCCAGCCAAGAGCACTTCCTTTCGGCAGCCTCCATCTCTACTTAGGAAATTTCGATAAAGACCAAGACAAACTATCAAACAAGGAAGCCCATTCCCTACTGATTTGTTACTGTTGTCTCAGAAGACAGTCTAACAATACTAGCTGACCTCAGGATGAGTTTATTACTGTTCTAGCCCTATTATTTGGGATGCTGGCAAATGGAAAAGAGGCATCCATCAACTCAATACCGGTGACTAACAGGTAGCAGAAGCCAATGAGAGGCTTCTCGAGGCAACCTGGGGAAGGAAAGGAAGCAACATGCGTGGGCTACACCTGTGCCTCTTCTGTGAGAGCCCATCTCATGGTGTCACTGGTGGGTGGCCTCTGGGCTTCCCGCAGGTGTTGCAAGCCCTTCCTGTCTGTGCCAACCCCACCCAATCTTCATGCCCAGACTAGTGATACAAGCTGCTGACCCTCCAGGGAGCCTGCTTGAAACACAGACCCTTCCTCTCCATCTGACGGCAGGTCACACCTCCCCACTCCCCGTTGTTGGGTTCTGAGTCTTTCCTGGCGTGCATAAACACTCCTAATATTGGAACATGTGGTTTAGTTCCTTTGAAGAAGCATATTTTTCCCAGCCTCCACACCCCGTCCTATACAGAGAAGGCTGCTTTCTTTGCTACATGCCTTTTCTCTCTGAAATCCTCCCTTTGCTGAGCAGTACTGCACAAGTGTCAAGAGCTTGGATTCTAGCATTCGTTCACCAGTGGTGAGACTGGGCAGAGAACTGGCCAACCCTGTGCCCCAGCCTCCTCGTCAGTGGAACGGGGTAATGCCAGCAGCTTACCCCACAAAGCTGTTCAGAGGACTGAATGAGTCCATATGTGTAGCAAAGAATGCCTGGCACACCGGAAGCCGTATGTAAACATCAGCCATTGCTTCTCTTTCTCTTCTTCTCATCATAATCCTGCTCTGAGAGGCAGCAGTGGTGAGTGCAAGTACTTTGCATTTAAACTCAAATGGAAGTGTGGGTTAAAATCAGCTTGTAGCGCCTTTGGGGCAAGCTGCGTAACCTTTCTGTGCCTCAGTTTCCATATCTGCAAAGTCAGACCGAAAAAAAAACCCTACTACTTAGGGTCGTCATGGGGATTAAAGGATCCAGTTATGGTTGGTCTGGATTTCTCCAGCCTTGCGCACTGGGTACTCAAAGCACAACCCTGTGGAGTGTGTTTTGTAATGGACAATTACTGCAATTGGGAGCAGTGGCTGTGAGAGCAGTCCTCTTTCCCTCTCCATCCCCCTTGCCCTGGTGCCTGAGAAACAGAGCATCCCCATGGCAACAGTGGCAGCTGGTCCCTTGATAAGAGGAGCTGGAGCCGGGCAGCAGCAGCAGAAGCCACCGCAGCAGAGAAGCCGGCCCAGCTTCAGGCAGGACACGCGCCCTCCCTGCCTCCTCGTCCCAGCACCTGCGCTGACGGGTGAGTGCTTCGGATTGTCACTCGGAGAACTTTCTGGGGGAGAAAAGCAAGTTTCCGTTAAGTTATGATTTCTTTCTTGTTGCTGGGACAAAGAAGGCTGTAGGAAGTGGGGGGTGGGGCAGGCTGCTTTCTGAAGCTGGGGGCTGAGTAGGGAGCAAGAAAAGTCACCACTTTCTAGTTATTTTTCCAAAAGAGCTGGAGTCCTGAGGTTTGTAAGAGCCTGAGTGCTTACGAATTAAAGTGAGGTGTTTCGAGATGAAGGGGAAGCTTTACTTTCTAAGGATGGGGCGAGTGTGCTGATCAAAAACCCTCTCCAACCAAGCCTTCCTTCGAGGAACAGTCACCCCTCCAGGAATGCTGCACATTTAGGTCTTCCCAATGAGCAACCTTGACCTAAAACGTGGCACTTTTTGATCTGAATTTAATCCTCAGGGTAAAAAGAGATAGGACAAGCGATAGGAATTTTACATATCCAGAGGGCACTGTCACCAGACACCACATTGGCCTCTGGACCCACATACCTTCTCGCTTTTTCTGCCATTGGGTAAATCCAGTTCTGATTACTTTGGGGAAATTCTTTAGAACACCTTACAACTAGGCTAAGTGTCAGCTCACTCCTAAGAAGCAGCATTATGACACTCTGAAGACCTGGCAATGGGTGTTTGCAGTCGGTTTATACCTTGTTTTGTTCTGATCTCATCATTAGCTTCAGAAAAGGCCAGAGAGGGGACCAGGAGATGATTCTAATCATCCAGCTTAGATATGCATGCTAAAATCTCAAGAGAAGGATTGAAAGAGCCAAGAAGGCAACTCACACTTCTTAAAGTGTTCGTGTGTGTGCTGGGATCTGAGCTAAGAGCTTTATACACACTGTAACATTAATACCCCCAACAATTCTGCCTATTTTACAGATGTGAAAACTAAGTTTCTAAGAGGACATATAGCTTTCCCAAGTTCACCCAGCAGGTGCTGGTCCCATTACCTAACGTCTGTTTCTCCCTCACATTGCCTCCCAGCATCAAATGCTGCAGTCACCGAGGAATTTTCTGTCCATGAATTAAACTGTGTATTCGAACACCCAACGGAGAAATCTACTCAATTTTAAGACAAAGGGCAAAGTGCCCAGACTGGCCTCTGACCCCAGAGTGAACTGACCAATCTTTTAGCTGCAGAAATAGCACGACTCTTTGAAACAGTCGTTGGCTCTGAGCTGGTGGAGGCAATCTCCCTTGCAATTATCCTCAGCTTTGCTGCAGGCTGCTCTGGGTCCCTGTCCTTTTGCCCCTTAGTGGTGTTCCTTCCAAAGCACCCAGTTCCCTGGACCTTATAGTTCCAGTTCTCAAGAGAAAGTGACCTGTGTCATTAATAATTTCTGTATATTACATTACTTAATATATTTCCTCTCTCAGTGATGTTTGCTTTACAAGTGTCTCTCTGTGGGGAAAAATATTGGAGGGGGGGGTGTCAAATGTAAGAATTAGCAAGAAGAAGTTGCAAGGATTTATCATTGGGGGCCTGAAAATTTCCTCAAACCCCCGAAATGAGTCACTTGGTTTGTTGTACGTGCTACAACAAACCACCCACATTCTTTCAAACAATAGCAATGGAAGAAATAATAGAGGCCCCCAGTTCTTCATATTTTCATCGAGAAATCTGAAATGCTCTGAAAACCAAAAGTCTGTTGTTGTTGTTGTTGTTGTTGTTGTTGTTGTTGTTGTTACTGTTGTTAGGGTCAACATATATTCATCTGGTAGCAAAATGTGACCTAAAAGGATACAAATCTTTTTGTAGTCTTTTGTAATGTCATTTAGTGCAAATATTCATATTTTTGCTGCAAAAGTAATGCATGTGATGTGGTGCTTTCCGAGACCCCTCTGGGATGTAATACAAATTTTTCTGATGTCCACAGCACATGTGTGTGTGGCCCAAGGCTTTTCAGGTGAGGGTGGGCAGGCCAACATTGTCACTGTGTGAGTTTTAAAACTCAGAGACTACAACGAAGCAATAAACTGCAAGAGAATATTAAAGGGTCACAAATCTCTGCACTAGAGAACAGTTATGAGACACACCCAAAGCATCTCTTAAGGCTCTCACCCTTTGGTTAGAATCCGAAGACCCAGAGGAGCAGGTGTTTCGGCATGAAAGAACAAGCAGGTGCTTCAGAAAGTTCCCGAGTTACAACGAGCTCCTGAGGGAGGTGATGAAACCTGCCCAGGGCCGCATGACAGGGAGCAGTGTCCCTTCCCTGGTGCTTGCAGTGGAGACTGAACTACAGAGAGGAATGCAAGGACAAATCAGGATTAGAAAGTAGAAGCATTCAGTTTCTTAGATCAAGAATTAGACCAGCTCCTGTCTTATAGGGGCTCAGTCTTACTCTGAGGATAGTCTTACCCTTCTCACTGAGGATAGAAATGGAGAGTGGGTAAAAAAATGGGGGTATCTCATGCTAACACTCAACAAGCCGGTAAAATGACTGCTATTAATAAGACGATGCTAAACTCCAACTATCCCTCTCCTCCCCTTACTTGTTCTTTCCTTTTGTAAAGGTTTTCTGCCAAGAAGATCGTAATGACATCATCTGCGATAAAAGTGTCGTCTAATCCCAGGGGCAAAACATATCCCTGCCCACGCGGGGTAGTTTTGTAATGGAAAATCCCAAATCTGAAAATCATCTCTCAGCCCCCTAGCAAACAGAGGCTTGCCAGTTCCCTGCCATCATGCTTTTGTTCCTGCTGATTTAAAACAGTGTTGCATCCCTGACAGCCAGGAGGTGCTCACCTGGGAGGAAGCAGGTGTCAATTTTGTGACTCATAAGTGGACACCCCTGCCTTGTCCAGGGACTTCTAGCACTTGCACAGTTTATCTCCCAAGAGCCATCTCCACTCAAGTTCATAGCCATTTTGCTCAGATAAGGGCTGGTTGTCCCATGGTTCAATAGCTAGATGAAAATGAAAGATTCCACGGCTTTTTAGAATTTTTCAGTTATACGCCTGGTCTTCGTTAGTCTGCATAAGGATGTTATGTAACAAAGACTGTCACTTACTCAAGTGCCTACAAATACGCAATGCAAGAAGCCATCTTATTGAATCTTCACAGTAATTCTACAAGACAGATACTATCATCTTTATATGACAGCTAAGAAAACTGAGGGTAAGAAGGGGGAGGTCCAGAAAGGGACATGTGTCCCTGGGTGTCAGTTTAGGGGCACAGTACAAAGGTGCTAGCCTTTGCAAATTCCATCACAACAGCAATTGGTTGTAGGGAGAAAGGAAATAACTGATTATATTGCACGTAAGCACCATTTACTCTTACTATATCATTAAGATGTAGCTACTTCATCAAAGTCACATGGCCTTTTAGTTAAAGAGCTCTGATTTAACCTAGATCTATTGGGCTTGAAAGCTCAGGTTTAAATTAAATAACCGTCCATTGAGCACACGAGAGCAACCACATGATCTAAGTATAAAGAACAGTTACCGTAGACTGGAGAGATGGAGAGTTGTACTATTGTCACACAGGACCTGGTGTAGAAGGTAGGAGGCCTGATGTCACATGAGGACCCTGACTCTAAGTATGTGACTCATGGTAGGGCATTTGAACTGCTTTGAGCCTTGGTTTCTTCTAGAGAATGAATACTTTAAGCAGGTTCTTAATGGGGTGATTTTCAGCACCAAGTCTACGACAGAGTTAACTTGTTTCTGCCCAAAGAGGAGAAACATTGGTTATGTAGGTGCACAGCCCGTGTTCGGGGCTGTAACTTTGCCTCTAGTCCTCAGCACTGAGCCCACTCATGCCAAGAGAAGGTCCCACAGCTTTTCTCTCCACTCAAGCTGGTGGGGGCTGGCCACCCAAGTTAACAGTATACTTTCTTATGGTCCCAGGGAGTTGGAAGTCTCTGTGCAAACACTAAACATGACAGTCTAAATTGACTTCTGCTGAAATCACTCAGTATCATCAGTCTACTCAGAGTGACACTAAAAGCCAGGCTCAAGTAATCCGTTAATGGCTCCATCTGCTACCCAATGATCTCAGCCTGTAGCGGGAGAGGCTCCCTAGCCATCCCTGAGAAAACTGGCTTACTCCGCAGAAGACAACTGAGTTGAACTAATTCTATGAGCTTAAAATGTTAACAAAGGCTGGTCTGAGTTCACCTGCTTGCCAGGGATCCAAGAATCAAGAGGAGAGGGTCAATCGGATCCTTTTCATCTTATTCCTCTCCAATCATTCTTGCTATGGTAGGACATGAATAAAAAAATTATCTGAAAGGAATTCAAGTAGCAGAAACTAGGCAGACTCTAATGAAGATTTTCCACAAATCTCAACTAGTGCATCTCTCGTTCAGACCTGACACATGTCCATTCTGGATTTACACTTCTCCTGGACAATTGCTACAACTAATCGCTCTGAAAAGCTTAATGGATTTGTGGTCTAGGGGGAATGGGGGCTCGGGGAGGGGAAGAGGAAGCAGACTCGCTTTATTGTCAGAAATCTCTAAGGAGAAAATAATAAAGATCTGTTTCAAGACCTAGATCTGTCCCTACCACCTCTCGACCACCATCATCATCTGGATAGGGAGGTCTCATTACTTTACAGTTACAGGATGTAATGGTCGAAGAGCAGAAGCCTCGTTCAATTAGGACTCAACAAATTCACTATATTTCTAAGAGACTTGAGTATCTAGTGGACGTCTGCAGAAGTAGATTTGGATCCAGGTTTGACAACTTAATAGATTTTCTTAGCCTTAGTTTTCTCATCTATGAAGTAGGCCTAATCTTACTTTTCAGAACTCAACAGAGAAAGTATAGGTGAGGTTTAATCAAGATTTTCTGTAACTTTCAGCTACTTCATTTATAATTCAGACTTTGACAAGTGTTCATCTTGAAACTCCCACAGTGCCTCTGAGAGAGGGCAAACATTGAATATTTGATACGTGGCAATTACCAATAAATCTATGTGCATGTGCACATATACGTGTGTGTGTGTGACGGGAAGGGGGTGGGGGGAAGAGATTCATTCATTTTGGCTTAAATCTTACATTAGAGCTTCTAGTAACTAAGAAGAAGATGCAGACTTGAAATATAGGATTGAATTGGGAACACAATAATACGTGCTCAATAAATATACTCATTTTAAAAATATGAATGAATGAACAGAAGACATACTAATAAACTTGTATCTCATTCTTCCATAGTGCCACAGAATAAACATACACAGCCGCCCACCTTTGATGATGTCCACTGAGCAAATGCAGCCCCTGGAGCTCTCAGAAGACAGACTGGACAAGCTTGACCCTTGTCGCAACCACTTAGGTAAAGCTCCAGTGTGAATGTCACCAGTGGATGTCAGGAAGTGGGGGTTTTTGCCATTCAGTTTGCAGGCAAGTCAGACGGAGGTCCCCAGACCCTGATAGTGTGTGTCTTCTGGTAACAGCCAACACCAGATGGACAGACAAATAGCCATGGGTCTGTGGGGTCGGCCATGTAAATATTAGCTGAAGCACTAGAGAGAAGTTTATTAGAGTTAAAAAGAGGTGGGGGGGGAGTCATTATCATCTTTTTAGGGCTCTGAAAGAGTTCCAGGCAGAGCATTTTTGAGGCAATAAATGGAATGTGGCAGTATAGCTCACATCCAGTATTTCCTAGCACACTTACATCCCATGTGCAGTGCCAATAAAATATTTCAAATATCTCTGTCTATCAAGACAGAATTTTAAATAGCCTTTTTTTTTGCTTTATTGTCAATCTGTTTCCTTTCCAGAACTGACTTTCTGCATAACCTTTGTAATGAAAATACCAGAAACATTTCTGCCTCTACCCATTTCTAAAAATGAGCGGCTCAGTCTTTGATGGATGGGCCTTTTGCATATTCATAGCCTTTGTTTATGCCTCGCCTGGTTATGACACCCCTAGCCTCTCCCCCTCCCCGTTTTCCATCGAGATATTTTATATTCGAGATTTCTCCAAAAATGGGAAAATGTGTAATTGAAGTAAAAGTCAGAATTGAAGCAAATGTCTTGGCTGAGTTGCCGCCAGGGGTTCAATGGTGACCCATGACTAGTCCGTTTCCAGCCTGTTCCCCTAGAGACCCCAAAGATAGGCTGCAGCCATTCCGAGCAACACTCATTCACCCAACAAATGTCTGTGTTATGTGTAAGATGGGAGGAAATTAACTTGATTATGGGGTAACAAATCTTTAAAGTTGCTTTTTCTCCCAAGCATTAAGTTAAATGGTCCCAAGAACTTGGCTTTAGTCCTGATGCCAGCAGCCACCAGCAGTGTGACCTGCAGCCTTTCATCTGCAGGTTGGGGATAGGAGTACACCTCCCCTGTAGCCTTGGTTTGAGAACTAAAAGAGGTAATGTGTTCAAGATGATATGAATATTCAGCAACCAGTAAAAACGCAGGCATTGACAAATCAGAGACGATATTGGTCCATCCCGCACACCAGAATGATGTGAAGTCACATAGTACAATCTCAATAAATGTTTATTAAATTGAAATGATGGAATAGCAACTAATAAAATATTTTAGGTGAAAGGAAATAATTTACTACTATTAAATGATGCTATTTGATTTTTTTGGTTATGCTTTGTGATCTTTTGATGACAGCTATAATGATGTATGGTTACTAACTATTTCTGATGTTCGTTTCCTTGTAAGTGTTACCTTTTCTAAAACAAGGGATCGTCCAGATAGAAAGCCTAATAAACCACATGCAGCTTGAAATCAAGGACCATTTTTACTTGTCCTTTTAGTCCTAGAGTCTAGCTCAAGGCCTGGCATACAATCGGTTTTCCAACATTTGTTGAATAAATAAATGAATGAATGACACAGATTATATTTAGACCACAAAACTGAGGCTAAAACACAAAGAGCTTTATTGCCTTCCAGCTTCTTTGAATCCTAACAAAACAGCTCCTTATACATAATATGTTTGACTTTATTCACTCAAGCACATATTCAGTAAATATTTATTCATCATTGCTAACAAGACACAACACAAGATACCTGTCAGCAAAGAGGGCAAAGAAAACATATGCAGAGATAATAACTAAATTATCTTTTAAAGGTGTTACATGAGCAAAAATGCTGTGGGTATTCAGAAAAGAGAATGAACACCCAGGACGGGTTAATATAGAAGGACTCATGAAGATGGGGGGAATTCCTCTGGGCCCAGTGGAACGTGTTAGGGGGTGAGCGATGGCCAGAGTGAACATCCGAAATGTATGAAATATGTCAGGTGCTTTACCAGCCTTAGCAAATTCAGTTCTTTCCCTCTGTCTCTCTGTCTCTGTCTGTCTGTCTGTCTGTCTCTCTCTCTCTCTCTCTCTCTCTCTCTATCTCTCTCTCTCACACACACACACACTAAAAGCTAAGAGAATATTAAAGTTCCTAGAAATTAAGGCCCAAGTTCTCAGAACTAGCAAGAAGGTCAGAATTTGAACTCAGATCCGTCTAACTACCTACTCGCCATTCAATATGCATTTATAGGAAGGAGAGGAAATCAAGAATAGAATTATAAAAGTGATATAATTTTTAATCTCTAAGACGGCTCTGTCTAGAACAGGAGATCCATCATTACAGAATTAACAGATGCTAGAATCATGACAAAAGAGTTCAGGGGAGAGAAAAGTGCTGAGGAATAAGATGGACTGAAGAAGATACTTCAATGGGTAAAAAGGAATCAGATTGAATGAATTATATATAATGACATGTGGTGATAGATTCAGTTCTCAAAAGCTCTGGTGAGGTAATACAGGGGACTGAAAAGAGTAAAGAGATAAATAAGAGGACCTTGGGTTAAGATGGGGCAAACAGAAGAACTGTAAAGCCAGGACAGTGAAAAGACTAACGCTGAAGCCCACGTGTGAATCATCGTTGTGACTAGCCTGGCAATAGAAGTGAAGGCGAGTGAGTAATTTACTGAGAACCTAGTATAAGACCCAAGAGAGCATAAGGCTTCCACCAGCCCTTGGAGGTTCCAAAGAGGGCAAGCCTTGAGCAGAGGACATGGAGAAAGAGCATTAGCACAGAAAACCTATTCTCCCATCAGCAATGGAACTCAAACCCACTCCACAGCTTGCCTAACGATGTTTTAAAGTTCCTCTTTGCCTTAGGTATTCATCTCATTTGAGTTCTCTTTATTAGGAGTTTTACAGAATTCTACTTTTCCATTTTAGTATAGGTATTTATGCAAGGCTACTAAAATTCTCTGTAGAAGAAGCCAAAATAAAGAAACACTTTTCTTTTTCAGACCGATGGCTTCTGCCCCTTGCATCAGGTAGAAGCCAATCGGTTTGTGACTAGGTCCTTACTCATTCATGTTGTCTTTTTCTTTGCATCCTTTTGAAATCAGATGATCTTTCAGACCAGTTCATTAAGGACTGTGAACTCAAAAAGAAGCCAAGAAAGGGGAAAAATGTACAGGTCGCCCTGAACATCGAGTCAGACCAAAAAAAACCAAGGCGGAAAGACACACCAGCACTGCACATCCCACCGTTCATACCAGGTAACGACAATGAGGTCGGTTTGCACATCAGCAGAGGGAACTGCTTGTCACTGGAGCCCATTGGTCTTACCATTTTTTCCTTAAAAATGTGGCTTTTTTTTTAAATCAATGGTATGATATCTGCATCTGTTTTAGTTTCAATATGGCTAGCTGGTATGACAGATAAATTCCAAAATATTAGTGTCATAACACAATACAGGTTTAGTTTTCACTCACCGAGTTGGAAGTTTGGGGTGAAGGGTGGCAGGCTCTGCTCCAAACGGTCATTCAGGGACTCAGGCTGATGGAGGTTGAGACATCATCAGCACATGGCTTCCAGAGTCACCACACGCATCAACATCCTGTAGGCACAAGGGAGACAGAGGGGAGGACTGACAGGCCTGCAGGTGGCACACATCACTTCTGTCAGTCACAGACCTCACCTGACTGCAAGGGAGGCTGAGAAATGGAGCCCACCTATGTGCTCTGGAGAAAAGCAAAATGGTTTGGTAAACAGCTAACGCATCTCTGTAACAAGCAGGCTCGCGACACATGGTACTCTTATTCCTGAATATTTGCTTTGTCTTATTTCCTTGTCTCCTTCCATCCAGGCCACTTATTTCATGTCCTCTTTATTCACAGCCCACTTGGAGGGAGACCAAGTAAACAGAACGCAGAGTTCTGGGAAGGACCGATGTCATCCCACTAAATTTAATTTTAAATAAATAAACAATGAATGCACAGAAATAGCTGAAATATACATTAGGAAGTAACATCATAATGGATGCCCTTAGTTCTTTAACAGACCCCAGAAGCTTAGTCTGGTCAGTGAATTGTGGAAAATTTGTAGAGAAGTCTGTTTTCAGAGAGTTTATAAACGATGATGAAAATTTTCACAGGTAGAAGAGTGGTGAGAAGCCGGGCAGGTGGAGGTAGGCAACTAATTAAGTCATTGAAGAGTGAGGGGCGTGGCTCACAGAGCAGCAAATAATCCATCTCTCTGACCAGACGGACTTTGGAGGTAGACAGACCTGGGCTCCATTTCTGACACCTCAGAGCTCCACTGCAGTGGGCCCATTTCTTTGCTTCACTTGCCTCAGACACATGATGCTGGTAGTAATAGTAAATTCAAATCAGGCATGTAAAAACTTCACACAGAAACTGTTCTCCGGTGTAGCCTCAATAGATACTGACGCTTGTTTTAAAATAATAATAATAATAATAATAATAATAATAATAACAACAACAACTGCTTTTATTAAAGTAATTTAAAAATATTTATTGATGACCATAAACGTGCAAATATGACGTACATTCTTTGTGTATGAGGATATGGTTTCGACTGTGTCTCTCCCTTTGTTCCCCAAACTATGCAGGTGTGCTTTCGGAACACTTAATTAAAAGATATGAGGTCCAAGAGAGACATCCAAAGGGTAGAATGAGTCCAGCCCTTCATAACACTGACCTGGAACAGAAAAAGCCAAGGAGAAAAGACACACCTGCCCTGCACATGTCCCCTTTTGCAGCAGGTAAAAGAGCTGGTGCAGGCTGTTTGCAGGGGATGATGGGAACAGGTCAAGACCCCTGCCATCTGGAGGTGCCGTGGGCACGGCCTTGGTCCTGGCAATCTGTGTTGCACGAAGTGCTCTGGGGAGGAGCAGCATTTCTGGCTGCCTTTCAGGTTTACTCTCATTTGCAGCTCCCCCGGGGCTGTCGTAGAAATAGGGGGAGGGTCAGAGACTTACTCATGTTTCAGCAAAACTGGTCGGATTTACTGAACCAATGAAACAGAAAAGTCAGGGGAGCCTTGAGAAGACTCCCCCACCCAGTCTTCTACAGATTATGATCCTATAGCTGACGGCTGATTCTCTCAAGGCACCTAGGTATATTGTCCAGACCCTCAAAACAAGAGAAAGAAAGAGGGAGAGAGATTCAAAAATAATGATAGCTATCTTAATATGTGTCAGATTAAACCAAGAAATCTTGCTGAACTATGTGCACAACCCCAGGCTTGAAGGCAGCCAGTGTGTGAGGTAATCAGAGTGTAAGACAGTGCAGTGTGTGTGTGTGTGTGTGTGTGTGTGTGTGTGTGTGTTTTATAGATAGTTGGTGGAGAGTAGTAGAGGAGAAAATGTACCAATGTTTATTGAGACCCTACTAAATGTTAGGGACTGAGTTTGGCATGTCTTGTGGATTTTTAAAAATTAAATGAAAACCACAATAAATTAGCTATTATTTCCCTTTATAGATAAAGACATTGAGAATTTAAGTAACTTAGCCACTTTGAAGGCCTCTATGGATAAAAAGGATGGATGGATGGATGGATGGATGAATGGATGGATGGATGGATGGATGGATGACTGACTGAATGGACTGATAATGAGATAATTAGATGATACATGAATGGAGCAAATTATACTCAGAATCAAACACTGGGGTTCTAACCCCAGGTCTGTCTCACCTGTGGACAGTTTTTTCATTATACTATGCTATGGGTTGGACTTTTAGCATCATAGCAATCCAGAAGGCACACTTTGGGGAGGAGATGACATTTGGCTATTACTATAAAACCATGTTCCCCCATTATTTCATTTAATGAAGAAAAAAATTAAAAGACGGCTCAGAATAAGACATCATGAAAAGGCCGTCGGGAGTGCAGACGGGGTCACTGGTTTCTGAAGGGCAGAACAGGCAGGAGGCATGGAGCATGAAGAGGCACTTCTCTGGAGAAACAGACCAAAGGCCTATTGGGAGGGTCTGAACCTGCCTCAGCCATGTTTCTTGTAGGTTACACGCATTCCCACCTACACCGATCCTGCAACCCACCACACGTTCACCCCAACTTCTGCCTCTGTCCAGGTTCCAGTTGCCTCTCAAGGCTCAGCTGGCAAAAAGTCTCAGATCCTTCCAAGTCCAAAATGAATCTTTTCTATCCTGAACTAGCTCCGTATTAGACATGGGCATGCCAATACCAAGACTGTCACCCCTTTTAGTGTTGTTCTTATTGTTTTTGTTGCTGTCATCGTAGCTGTTATTGCAATTGACTTGCACCAGTGACTCGTTGGATGAATTCATGAGAACTGGCCTGTGATTGGCTTACGTTGCTGGTATTGACCTTGATGTCTAGTCCAGACCCCTCTATAGAGCAATATTCCATGTGTGTTTGTGTTCTTTTAACATGTTCTATTTGGCAGTCACAATTCTGCAGTTCAAGGTTTTCCATTAGGAGATTTATTTTTTACCCATTATTATATTTGTTTTTATTGAAGTCCTTCCAAGGTAAGACTTGGGAGAGACACAAAAATATTTGGAGAGTCAGCTTAGTATGCAGCATTGAACATGGGACTTAACGTCAGAAAGGTCTAGGTCTGATCTCTGGATCTGCTCCATTTTAGCTGTGTGACCCTGGGCAACTCACACAGACTATAAGAGTCTCCTTGGTTCCATCCATCTCTGAAAGGAGAACCATAAAACCTGTCTTCTAGGGTTGTTAACACAATTAAACAAAGCATATAAAGCACTTAGGACAGTTACCAGCTTATTCAAAGACCTCAACAAATGTGAGTTCCCCCTCATTCTCTGTACAACCTTCTATTCTTTGAGATAAGTCAAACCATTTCTAAAGGTGACAATTTTCCTGGCCACCATGTTGTACCTCTCCACATAAACCTGCTGTCTCAAGGAACTTCCTAAAATGTTGAGCTCTGTTTATCTGGCAATGGATACTGCCCACATCTCAATATCTACATCCTAAGAAAGCAGCTTCCAGTTGAAAAAAAAAAAATGTTTATAAAACAGTGAAAAGTACACAGAACTGAAGGGAGGGGGGCTGTATATCCACAGACTCTGTACACATTATGGAATCCCTCGAATCAGCGAATCTCTGTGTTGCATTTACAATTATAGATCGCATTCTATAATTCTAGCTTTTATTATTAGCATGTTAGATGAATCCCTTTATTTTTGAAGAGCCTTTTAGTATCTAAAGATTTGGCAGTAATCGGAATGCTAGTTAGGCTGATAGGGATAGAGCCTTCAGCAGATGTTCAGAGAAACTCACATTGGTTCTAATAAGAGTGTGGAGAGGAACTCACAGACAAATGCACTCCAGAGACGTCTTCTCTCATTAGCCTTTGGCAAGAGAAGACTGGACAGAGATTTGCTCTTTCTTCTAAATCTCCCACTAACTACGGCATTCCCCTAGGTTAATGAGCTTATTTGACAGGTTTCAATTGCCAGATGACTCCTCACTGAGGAGTTATCACCAGCCCAAGGTTTGCTCTCAACTTAGCCCACAGTTGCCAGGGCCCCCCATCTTGGTGGCTGCATGGCAGGGAGCATTGAGTTATGTTTGGTCAGATCTGAGTAGCTGAGATCTGCTTAAAGAAAAAGAAGTCATGAGTGGCAAAAGGAACCTGAGAAAGTAAAAAAATCACGAGGCTAGAATCACTGAAGAGGGGTCTTCTGGAAATTTGGTCCATGAACTGTGAACATTTGGAGAGCAAAGCTTAGTATGTGCTGGTAGAAAGAAGACGGATGTCCTTTGAAAGTGACACCTATGTCCTGCTGAGAATAGAGCACTCTCTCAGATGTAGTTTACCTGGAGAGGCAGTATCTTAGCCTGGCTCCCTGAGATAGAGGCACACATCTATAATCCAGGTGACCAGCTTTAGACAGTGTTCTGGGTGGGGTCATGGCCTTAGGCAGCTTGCTGCAAGGCTAATAGACCCTTAGAGACCTTGGACTGACAGCTTTGGCCTTAAAAATGCACCGGTGAGCTCTAAGAAGCAGCCAAGTTCCCTAAACTCCCACATAGAGAGCAGAAGGGGAAAAAAAACTGACATTTCCTATTTAGAAAATAGGACCACTGTACTTCAGGTCCTATGCTGGATGTTAAAATATTCTGTGAGAACCTCACCATTCAGTGGGGGAGAGGAATGGATTGTCCAGTGTTTCCTACAATGAGAAACGTGCTTTAACGAAGCTTTCTGTTAAGATGCAGTGGATGCCTGAGAGGATGCTAGCCTAACTCTATCTGGTGGCATCACCCACGATGAGAGTTACAAATTTTTTTCCTCCAGTTTTGCAGATTAATAAACTAAGGCTCAGATAGGTTCAGTGCTTTACCCAAAGTCGAATGACCACCAAAGGCAGCTTTCTGGCTCTGGAGAACATTCCTTCTGCTTCCCACAAGAGAACGAGGATCGGGACTGGGTAAACCAGAAAGACCCATGTTTAACGACACTTGTTCATCTTGAAATTACCAAACAACAGGAAGCATCGAGAATCAGAAGGTAGCAATTGTGTGCAGATGCTATAAATAGACGCTAGCGATTTAAGTAAGCCTCATTCTAAGCCATGATATTCACGAAATCAAGATTTTGATGAACTACCCTATATTTCTCATTATAAGATGTGAAAAATTAATGTTTAATTATACTAATACAAATGGTAGTTCACTTTCCACTTGCAATTATTGCCCATGTCCCGGTGGAAAGCTAGCCCACTTTGGGAAGGGCTGACCTTGATTTAACAGGCTCCTCCCTTCCCTAAAACCTCAAGACCTTTTTTTTCCCCCAGATTCTCATGACTAGGCTTCAGGGATACCCAAAATAATCAGAGCGTTGACTGGGGTCTGGACATTTTAAGGCTCTTGCTCACTTTTAATCAACCCACAATGTGGCTTAATATGAAGCAATATCAAGGAAAACAGAATAAAATAACATGCTCAGCACAGCTACCTCTGTGTTCTCTTTCCAAGGTAGCCTGAATTCCAAATAAAAATCCAGACCTCAATGCAGCTGGTATAAGAGAAAAATGCCTCCCACTGTGTTTTCATAAGTGATTTATGCAAAAGACTTAGTTTCAACCAGACTCTTGAAATTGTTTTCTCCTGCAATAAATATCAGCTAATTGGTAAAGAGCCCATGTGAACAAACTAGCAACTGAAGCAAATGAATAGCCATCCAGATTAACACATAGCTTTTATGAATTTGCTGCTGTTGAGTGGATCCCAGGGTTGTAGAGAGGCCTCTTGCGGTACACAGCTCTCTTCCCTTAAGTTCAGATCTTTATGAAATGCTTTATGGACCAAAAGGTCTCTAATTATGAGAGAGTGGGGGTGGTGCAAGGCGGTGGTGGGAGGCAAAGCTGGCTGGCTGGAGTGAGATGACAGATGTCACAGAGGACTGATCTTGAATCATAGCTTCCTTTGTCTTTTTATTAAAATGACCTGACTTCACAATTCACAGCATGAGCAGAACCACCCAGATCTTGGATGGCCTTTTCTGGGCTGATCGGTCTAAGAAATTGAGCTTAGGCTTCTGCATTTTACAGACCAGTAAACTTTTATAAACAAAACATCAGGGAGCCCACCATAGGAAGAGAAGCTTTGAATTTTGCCTAGTAGGATGCTGAAAAAAGCAAACATTTACCATTCCTGAAATTTCATAAAAGAAAGAAGATTTTAATCCCCATAGAAGACAAAGAATCATCTTGAAATAAAAGAACAACTTTTTAAAATTGTAGCCATCTAACTGTATGGGAAAATTGGTACACATTCCTTATTTTCTCACTTTGCTCTAAAGTATGTAAACTTCATCTACTAGTACTGGCATTTAGAAATGGCGTGTTCAGAGCCTCAGCTCAATATTTTCCCCAGATGTAAGTAAAATCTGTTGAAGTTTGACTTCATGAGGCTTACCAGTTCTTTATATGAGGAAAATAAACTAGAAAATTATATGAGGAAGGGAAAAACTGACTTTTAGTTGCTCACAGGTGTGGCACAGTGCTAAGCATCATTATATACTTCTTATTTAATTGTTAAACTAACCTTTCTATAAGTATTAGTGCCCTGATTTTACACATGAGATAATTTAGGTATGAAGGTGTTAATTGGCCCAACACAGATTGAATGGCAGAATGAGAAATCCAAAACATTTAGAACCCAAAATTCATGTGTTTGCCATCCTAAGAGCTGCAAGCGTAAATACAGAATGTAGAGAAGAGGGTGGAGGTTACCTCTGACTCCCGGTTGAGAGTCCCCTGGTAACCAGAGTGATGTCCTCATTGAGTCACAGCTCCTCTGGGAAGGCCAAATTAAGGCCACCCAGCTCCTCTGCTCTCTCTCTCTCTCTGTTAGCTTTGCAGACACAAAAAGTTTCTGGGTTGCCATGTTCTTGTGTACCGTGTCAGTGCTGAAAGGCTAATATTTTAATTAGAAGCACTTAATTGCAGATCTGTGTCTTGTTTTGCAGGTGTGACACTGCTCAGGGAGGAGAAACCCAAAGTGATCATGGAAGATGACGAAAAGGATGGTGACAAGATAGCTATTTAAAGATATTTCCCCAGGGACCACTTGTAAATAGGTTAAATTGGTTCCCTATGGTGACCTAGAAAAAAACAATAGACTTGTTTCTGCTCTCATTTTGTCATAGTCTGCCTTTAAGATCCAGACACCTTTTCCCCAGAAGACATGCTATGTCAGATTGCCAGTCACCTCCTTGCCTCTCTCTTCTTTCTTGAATCTGGTTCATTTCTATGACCACCTCCTGAATTTTCACTTTCTAATGCAGTGAACAGGAAGCAGATCATCATTCTAAATTAGGAGATAACGGGGAAAGCTCTAGCATTTAGCTTCTGCATCTCCTGAGTCAATTCATGGAGCAAAGAACGTGAAGAACACGGAGATCCTTAATTTCTTGGTTTATGCTGCGGGGCGGGACTTGACATCCAAACACCAGTTTGAGTGGCAGCTCCCTGTTGCCAGTTAGGGAGGTGAGAATGCATGAGTTCTAACTCTGTGGTTGCTTTGGAGAACGTGGTCTTTTATTTCTTTCATCCTTTCTCAAGAGTCCATGTGTCTCTGGTGACATCCTTTTAAGTGGTACCCTAAAGGAGACTATATGAGCTGGGGGATTCAACCCAGCCAGTCATGCCTTGGCTGAAAATACTGGAGGAAGACAGTGCTGCGAAGTCTGAGAAGCTTAGTAATATATTCTATTTTCTTTATTTTTAAAAGCATCTCTTACCTGTGTCGTCCTGAAATTTGTAAATTGTATCACAAGTGAACCATTACTAATGATAAGTAAACTGCCAATATTTGTAATGAATTTGCTTTTAAAAAGTTAATTAAGTCAGTAGAAGGCCATTTCTGTATTTTTAGCATTCTCACTTACTTAGACCTCACTATGCTTTCCTAGATAGGAGAGAAAGGTTTGGTGTTAGCGAGTGAGCGAGAGTCTGTCCATAATTCCTGCCCCAGTCTGCAGTCAGTGGGTACTGTGGGAAAGCTTTGCACAAGGGCCCCACCCACCAAACTTGGAAAGGCCAAGTTTATTGTTCAAAGGTAGAAAGCTGGATATTTGAACAGATCCTGACTAAAAGTGATCACCTGGAAGTTCTGTACAAACCCTGTCTCCAACAGTTTGGTTATCCCTTCTGTCTTTCTGTCCTGCTCACAAGTGTGGAGAAGATGCAGGACCCTGCTGGTAATAAAGATACTTCTCACCATATCTCAGTGTCCTGGTGCATTGCTCCTAAAAATACTCTATGGACTTAACAATTACAAAGAGAAGAAGTTGCAAAAGAGACTCATAGGATTGTTTGGTTGGTTTGTTTTTGATCCACAGGGGTTTAAACATGTTTGAATAGCTGTTTCTATCTAACAAGCTACTAAGGAGAATTTACATAAAATTCTTAATTTGCAGATTCTCTTGGAAAAAACACTGCAAGATTTGGCAACCTTAGGCCCGACTGAAAGCATGGCAACCGTCTGCTGGCCCTGAGTGCCCGGGGCCCTTTAGAAGAAACGTGTGTGCTCCACTCGCCATGTGCCCTGCCTGGCATAGGTACCCACAGGCTTCACCTTTGAGTTTGGAGCCCCTGGTGAAGACACACCTACACTTTGTGTTTCTAATGACCTCTCCCCTCTCTTATCCCAGTGCTCCCACTGATGGCCCCAATCACAGCTTCGAGAAGACGGGAATAAGACTGTGGCCAGGCCTTTGGTTGACATATAAGTGGTGAAACAATGCACCATAGAGTCTAAGAAGCCAAAAGCATTTACTTGTATGTGGATGATAGGACTTTATCACCACCAGAAGCATTTTTTTTTACCAAGGGCTTCTTATTAAGGAAATACAGATTTGCAGGACAAGCACATGGCACTCCCACAGCCGTGCCCTCATGGTGTGCTCAGTAAACTCACAGGACGCTCAGAAAAGTGCCCCTCCCCCCGCCACCACACACACTCTCTCTGACTTCCCATGTTGGGGTGGAAGGTAGACCAGCCATTGTAGAGACAAAGGCCTCTGAGTCTGTTGTTTTGATCTTGAAAATGAGAACAATAATCCCTGCTTGGTCTATTATAGTTTGAGAATTAAATGAGATCATGAATGGCAAAAGGCTTTATAAGCTACAAAGCCCCACCCATCTGTAACACAGGATAATTGTAAGATACCTTCAGAGGGTAAACTATGCCTTTTCTGTTGCCAAATCCATATCACCTGGGTACTAAATGGGTAGCAATCACGTGGACTTTATTCACAGCATCTCTTAAAAGCAAGGAGACCCCATCACTTCTGCAGACTTAACTGAAGAACAGCCCTCTTCTTTCCGGAAAAATGGTCTTCAGCCTCAAACGAGCACTCACAGATGGTGAGGGACAAAACCAGTCGGAACCTCTAACCAGCTCTGTACACAACTGGGGTGATCCGGATGGAAGCGGAATCTCCCTCACTTCCCTTGATGCGTGTGACCCTTTTCTGGGCAGGTAAACTAGATGTTTAATAATGAAAACTACATTTCAATTAAAATAGTACTTCATACATTATGAATGACTTCCTTCTAACCAAATAATAGTCGTATTAAGGAAATAAAAACATTACATGGTACCCCATTTAGAAAGAAGGCCCATAGTAAAGGCACTCCAACAGAACTGGGGGACCAGTTGGCCATGTGTTCATTCTGAAGCTGTCTACCCCAACCCCAGGCTACCTGAGATGAGAAGATGCTACACATGAGATGCTCAGCTCTCTTTCAAAAGCTCCACACAGGACTGGTACTTTCCTTAAATCCGGACCCTCTTTAAAAGCTGCTGCCTGAGATCACACAGCCAACGTCTAATGCTTAATTAGCATTTGGAGAAGCTGGCACTGAACGATCAGGAGAGAACCACAAAGAAAGGAGTGTTTCCCTTTAAACACAAGTAAGGGTTTTCTCTCCTCCCCCCCAGCCTGTGTTGTCCAAGTTGGTTTCTTAAAACAAAGACTGAGTGCGGTAGCATGCAGTAGCGAAAATAAATTAGTCAAGCAATTATTTTTTCCTAGCTGAGAACAGGAGACCAGGCACATGATGGATTATGTAGAATCTCTGTCGTCTTGTGTAAATGAGGCTCCCTCGCCACTTGTAATTTGTAAACTGTGAAAGTGTTACTCAGAAAACTCCCCAAGGCACTGAATGAATGAATGAATGAATGAACTTAATGGGGGAACTGAGAATACCCTCTTCCTGGTCTCCTGGATGTGCACTTGCCTTTGAACTGGCTTATCATCTCTATAGAGGTTCAGAACACCCTAATGACCATAGTTTCTGGCCCCCTAAATCAGGGAAGGAGATTCTGCACAGATCAATATATTTGAGGGGAAAACAATGTACTATTTTAAATTAACTCTGTCCCAGAAAATCTAAGATATCACTGACCTTTCTCAAAAAGAAAGGGCTGGGTACTTCCTGCCTACAGTAGCAGGACCTTCCTGCAAGGTGAGATGCCTCCGCTTTCAGGAGACTCGCTGAGAAGAAGAGACAGAAAACGGAAGACAACTGTGCTCATCCTCACCAATGTCACTCCATCTGATGCCACATGTGAACTTGGAGTGCTGGATGAAAGCAGTCAACTACGAATCCTCACGTTCTCATCATCATGCGTTAGAACTCCAGAAAAGCAATATATGCTTTCATGTTTATCAACTAAATCATGCGTAAGCTGTATTTAAAACTCTAATGTCCTTCCTTGGAAGGAAAAGCGTGCTCTGAGCCCTTCTATCGTCTCATCTCATACTCAAAAGCAATCGTAAGAAGCTAAATTACCAGAGAAATTGACTTGGATGGGAAGCCAAGACGGAAACTCACATCCCTGAACTCCTAGCCCAGGGCGGTTTGTGTAGCATAGAATTGCTTCCAAACTCCTCCAAATAAGCAGGGTCCAGAGGAGAGAGAAGGTTATAGAGGGTGGTTTTCCGGCGATCCAGAAGGGACTGGATTATATATATATAAGTGGTTCCTCTTAGTGGAGATTATTTTCTCTCTGGGATTATTTTCGAATGAGTAAGTACATAAATACATCTGTTCAGCTTCTTGACACCTTAAATGTAATAATTCCTAGCAGACCCTGTGCTTTCGGGATCAGGTGATTTTTGTCTTCCCACTCCTCTCCATCCCCCCTAGCACCCATTCTTTACTTTGTGGCTGAGTGACATTTTTCAACCCACAAATCTGACCGGGCCGACTCCTCCTCCATGTCTTCTCACTGCTTAGAATAAAAGCAAAGATCTCAAGCCTGGGCCAGCTCCCTGCACCCTCCGCTGTGCTCCAGGGACACTGGCCTCCTGTGCAGCGTTCAGCTGCCCCCGGTGGCCTTCCCGCCACTGCCAAGGACACTCCTTGCCCTTCCCTCCCACCCACACCCCACCCCTGGCCCCATAATGCCCTATTCACAGCTCAGGAAAACGCCACCTCTCCGAGAAGACCCTCATCTCTCCACCAGGTCAGGTTAGAGAACTTGCATGTTCTCTGAGTGCCATGATAGTCCTTCTCGCTTTTCATGATCGCTTGTGACACTGATTAACGGCTGTCTCTTTGCTGTTGCGTGAGGCCCACGAAGACAGGGATCATGTCTGGTCTCTTATTCCCTATACCTGGCATAGAGTTCAGTATCATGTAATGCTGAAGAAACGTGAGTGAGTGAGTGAGTGAGTGAATAAACTTTGTTAGAAGCCAAGCCTGATAGGGCAAGGTTGCCATGCCACCTGCCTAAGTGGAGGGACACCGGTCACTAACTCCTGCGGTAGACCAGGTAGCCACCACCGAGCCGCAAGCACATGTCATCTCCAGCAAGCTGGTCTGCTTCCTGAACCTTGAGTCTTCCCCGCAGTGCCAGGGGCTTCCCTCAGTCAGCAGCCCACTTCACCAAGAACAGAATTTCTCCTCCCCCAACGAGTCTATGGGAGTCAGAGAGAGGCAGGGGCAGCTGTCCGGGGGCCTGAGGGTGTGAGTGTGCTGGCTTAGGAGGGTCTCAGTCAGTGAAGGTGAGGACCTCACAGATGCTGGAGCTGGGGAGCTTCAGCATGAGGTGTAGAGAAGGGCCGCTGCACCCCAGCATCTAAGGCTTCTGCCTTGTAAGATGCTGCACTATCACGTGTGCACTCACCCAGTGGTCATGTAGTACGAGAAGAAAGTGTCAATTGTCATTGACTTCTAAAAACTAAAAAAAATGTCAAGAGAAAACCTAAGATGTTGGTTTGACCATGTCAAAATATTATAATTTCAATTACAGCCATTTGTGGAAATCATTTCTTATTCACATGTACTATTATTATTACAATAGAAATTAGGTTCCTCATTTTGTGTGTGTGTGTGTGTGTGTGTGTGTTTCTAATCATAAAAGAATTCCCTCTGTTTTTTGACTCCATCTTTTTAGTCGGTTGACTTTATGGCTCAGAGCTTTGGCTGGGATGCCCTGAGCTGGTCGACATACCTTCCAATAGCCTTGACCTTGGGCCTGCAGAGTTTAAGTCCATCCACTGGTTTTAAGTCTCAAGTCCTGAGAATATGAGTCCCTTTGTGCATCAAATATCATAACAAGCTTACGTAAACAGGAAAAGTTCCGACTGAGTCTCATCAAGGCCTCAGTTATCCCTGCTGCTCCAGGTGACTTCTAGGTGAGTGAGCTTGTCATGTGCTATCAAGGACTCTGAGAGCCCATACTCACTTGTGCCTGGGTCTTGGAAGGATTCGCATTTGCCTTGAGTTTTGCTCGGACCTCCCATTATAAAAAGTCCTCATCCCTCTATGGCTTTGTACGGCTCAGGACCAAGCGCCCACCTTGGTGCTGTGATTCTGGCAATCGAGTGTGGAGGAGTGACTGCTGTACACAACCTTCTTCAATGACTCACCGCCGCTGGGCACCCAGGAGAGCTCCAATGGGCTTGTCATGGGTGCTGGGATCCCCTGATGGGGGAAGTGCCTAAAACGCCCTCTAGGGTAAGTAGAGTCAAGGCCGTGACCTCTCAAGGGTTCTGGAACTGTAGCCTAAGACTGAGCTCACCCCCGGTCGCCAGCTTGGTGCTGCCACACAGCACGAAGGCAGGCGGAGAGACAGGGTCTGTGGGAAGTGTGTGAACCCCAAAGGTGGGCGGGATGTGGGGTGGGGGGAGATTGAGCCCACTGCTAGCTAGGGGATTGGGAGTCTCGAATATCTGCGTGCTTTCCTTCTGCAATTTCTGTAGCCACTTGCCAGAAATACGTCCTGATGGCAGCCTGGCGTTCTCTCTCCTCCTCGAACACTCACACTGTGGCTCCCAGTCACCGCCAGATTTCAGGAGGGGCCCTTAATCTGAACTTCCTGGAAACTCTGTTCCTGAGGGTCCAAGAGACAACTGGTCATGGGTGCTGAGAGGGCAACGGAGCGGCTATGACGAGTCTGAGCAGGTCCGGGCTCCTGTTTCTTCTCAAATATCACGTTCTCCACACGTTTTCACCAACCAGTTTTCTCAGCAGCGTGACTGATGGAATTGAAAAGTGAACATTAATAAGACATAAGTACCCATTTTGGGATTTTTTGAAAAAGAAGTCTTTGCACAGTTTCTGTAGTGCTGGAGAGGTTGTCTTCGACACTCGATGACAGATACAACTTGTTACTGCCGCGGTCAAGGCTGTTATAACTTCTTGGTGATGAGTTCTCACGTGTTCCAAGAAACGTAGCTTTTCCTCCATCCCTCGTAGTGCGATCCCTCCCTCCTCTCTCCAGCCTCATAGCGGTCTTCCTTCCCTGTCCCTCTGCATGAGCACGTGACCCTGCATGCCATCTGACAGGCAGCCATTGGAAGGAAGACGAATCTCGCGCACTCATGGACATGGGCCATCGGTGCGCGTCAGGCTTGAGACACACCGGGCAAGGCCACTGCTCTCAGGCTTTTACCAAGGAAGAAAATTAGCACCGTGGCCAGTCCTGCACCTGCCCGAGCTTCTCAACCCCACAGGAAACCTTCGCGCCTTCACCGTCAAGGGTCTGGGGCTGTCTTTTGTTGGAAGAAAATCACACTGGGAAGTCTAATCTATAGTCTCATCTATAGACTTCCCAGTGGGGGTGCATCAGGAAGCCTCACGTTTCCTCCTTCTTCCATCCTCCCCCCGATCCCCTCCTTTGGGGGCCTCTAAGGAGACCCTAGAACTTGGCTGAGCAGGGTCCGAAAGCAGAACTAGGCAATTCGGGAGGCCAAGCATCCTTCAGCCGCCCCCAACGTGCGAGCCCTCGGTTCGCACTCCTCCCCAAGCCTCCCGTGTCGAGTGGGATGAGGGTTTTCATTGCGCGGGTAATGTATGGGTTTTAATATACACGTTTGCGAGCTCTGTCTCTCATATACCCCATGCATTTCTGAACAGGAATAACGTCCCTGGCGATTCCACAGTCTGAGCGGCAGCCAAATCTGCCGTCGCTCTCCTACAGAGCGAAGCCAAAAGCCAGCTATAAAGAAACTAAATAGCAAATCAACAGGGTGTCGTTCTTGAACAAATGCACATTCATAATTTGTAACTGTGTAGTTATAAATCCCCTCCTAGAGCTTCGCTCCAACGACCCAACACAGAGACGAAGCTTTCCTTTTTTTTTTTTTTTAATCTCCACTTGGGTATTTGGTGAAGGAGCTGCATGCACTTGCCAACGGTACAAATATTTATACCTGTTAGTACTTTAAAGCATTACTTCAGAGGTAGTGAGTGGAGTTACAGAAAATCAAGGGTTTTAGCAGTCACTGCCTTGGCACTAGAATTCCTAGCAGCCACAGATACTCATTTTAAAGAGAGAGGGGGGAAAAAGAGTATTCTTGATTTGTTACGAGAGGTTTAAAGACACAGCCTCCATAAGCAAATCCACAGGCGTGTGCTCATGCTTGGTGGGTCAAGGGCACAATGCAAAGGGCAGCACCTTCTGAAATGCATCTCCTTGCAAGGTGGACCCCGATCGGGAGTAGCAAGAGAATAAATAGGTCACCAAAAGAGGATTCTAGAGGAGAGATTATGCTCACCAGTCACAGACAACTGGCTCTCAACAACAGAGCTTCTTTTTCACGGTGCTTAAATAAAGAAATGGCTCGATTATCTGGAGCAGCGCTGACGAATGGAACTCCCCGCAACCATGAGAATGTTCCAGATCTGTGCTGCTTGGGATGGTAGGCACAAGCGACCCCGTGACTCTCAGGTGTCTGAAATGTGACTAGTGAGACTGAGGAACCCAATATTTCATTGTATTGAATGTTGAGTGACTTCATTTTAAATATCCACAGTACAGGAACACGGAAAGTCGAGGCGTCTAACTTGGGAGACGGCAGTGGGAAATGGAATCGACCATCCGAGCAGTCTGTCGATACAGAAGCAAGGGATTTTCAAGTTGGAAGACATCTGAGCATCCTCGTGCGGCAGAGACACTAGGGTTTGGGAACTTGATGTTAAATGCCAGAGGTTAATCGCCTCCATAATGGAATTTGAGAGCTGTCCAGTGATGCTTGGAAAAGCTCTAGTCAGGAGACTCCAACCCAGAGACACGCACCTGCTGAGATGCTTTTGGTCTGGAGAGAGTCAGGCTAAGTGCCCAGCACATTCATGGTTGCACAGGGAAGGCTGAATTAAAAAGGGTGGGGATGGGGGTAAGCGGTAGTGTCTGAGTATCAGCTACCCGGTGCCAGATACTATCTCCAAAACGCTCTCGTTTCGCCCTCACAGCGATCCCCCTCACAGAGGTTAAAAAGGAGAAAACATATCAGAAGAGGCAAGTGCCCAAGGATCACACACGTATAACCCCTGGGATTCGAACCCTGGTCACATCTGCACCAAACTCCCTGAAGGTGCGGAGCCTCTCTGCCGGCCAGGGCTCCTCCAGCAGGTCACTTTCCCATCTGCCTCCCTTCCCTCACTCAACGCTCACCCTTGGATGTCCCAGCCCCTCCGGGGGGCTCACCCTCTGTGGGCTTGGCTACCTCCCTGTCTCTCCAGCCCTCCTGCATGCTCCAGGCCTCACACCTTCAGCTGCTGTTGTGAGCATCTTGTCCTCACTTCTCTTTCCGCACGTCAGTTCTGATCCCACGGTCTCGTCAGCCTGACAGCTTGTACGGCCTTTGGCTCAGCGGTCTGTGTTCTCCCACTGGTGCAAAACCGCACAGTCACATTCACGCAACAAATTTTCCCTGAACACAGGGCTAGACACGCACACAAGATACATTGGTGAAAAGGTAAGTAAAAACCTTGCCCACAGGGAGTGTGTAGTCTACCTGTAGGACAGGTATCGAATGGGAAATAATGCCATTCAATATTTGAATGCGATTCTATTGAGCATTCCGGGGCTCTGGGAGTTTGTCACAAGGGGGCCTGACCTCGTTTTGCGGGCGGAGGGGCAGTCGGGGGGAGTCTGAGAGCTGACGAATCCATGAGAGCTGACCAGTGAAGAATCGAGAGAGGTAGGAGAAAAGAGCCGTTCCAGGTAGTGGGAGGAGCGTGTGTTAAACCCCTAGAAAGCACCAAGGCTTCTCAGAGGAATTCAAGGTAAGCCTGGCATGCGTGGTGTGCAGAAGGCAAAGGGGACAGTATGACATGGGGCCAGTGTCCCTTAAATCAAGAAAACGTCTCAACCTTTCTTTTTGTCAAGGTCTTACCTCCTACATTTATTTGTCTCTCCCCTTCTGGGGCTCCTGTGATGGAGATATTGACAGATCTTCTCTCTGTCAAGGTGCAGTGTGTTCTCACCTCTTCCTCCTTTTTCTTACAACTTCTGAGAGAATTCCTGGCCTTTTAGGTCACTGAGTTGCTTTTTGCCTCTACCCATTCTGCTCCTCGAGTCATCTGCTGCGTACTCTGGGACGACTATTATAATTTTCTGACACAAATCCTGTGATGACTGCTTGTTCCACCTTACGCTGCAGAACCCTCTCTTTCCTTCCGAGCGTATTTATATGCTTGTTCTTGAACCATGTTCTTGAACCATGTTCCGCCCGGTCCAGTAGCTTTATTTCCTCTGTGTAAGTTTCCCGGCCTGGCGCCTGTTTGTCTGTTGTGTGCTTGTCCCCTCTGGTATCTTTCTATGTTTCCAGGCATGAGCTCACATTCCTCGGGGTGTCATGACTCCCTTCTCTGAGGATTTGCACCCAGGGTCCTCTCCCAATGATCTGGGGAGGAGGAGGAGGACATGGCTGGTGGGGGAGGGGCGGGGTCGCTGGCCTTGTCCTTCTGGCTCTCAGAACACGTGGATAAGTATCTTTTCTCGGTACTTTAGATGCCCGTTAGGCTCTGGTCCTATAGCCCGTGGGCCCAGGAGAACCTGGAGCTGCCATCTGTCCTCTGGGAGAGACAATAAGCCAGCACTTTTTTCTTGGCTGAAGACAACGAGGCCTCCTGGGTACAACCCACCAGCCCCCACGGGCCACTAGCCTGTTTCTCCCTTGGGTTAGTCAGGGTCATTCTAGGCCAAGCACATCCTCCAAACGTGAGAAATGCAGCGATCGTCTTACCCTGCTCTGGTTATTTTGTAAGTTATCTCATAGTCCTTGCGGTCAGTTTTCTATTTTGAAGTTTATATAAGTTCAGTCATATATTGTATCCCTCGTTCCTCAGGTTTTTATGGGCTGTCCACTGTATTCTGCGCCCTGAGGGTTCAGAGGTAAAGTAAGACACAAAAGACACAGTCCCAGCCTTCCCTGAGCTCACGGCACCCCCGGAAGGAAGCTGCTAGCAAATGGCAATGGCCTATAATGTTCAGTGCTAAATAAATGTCAGTTCTGGAACCCAAAAGAGTATGTGGTGGTGGGTGGAGGACAAAGGGGGAAATGGAGGTGGGAGCAGGGGGTGTTTGAAGTGCTGCCAGGGAGGCCTTAGAAGAAGCACAGAGCAGGAACAATTCGCGTTTGCTCTGGAAAAGCCAGAACAGAAAGGAGAGAGAGAGCATTATAGTCATCTAAAGACATCTGAACGAAAATATACGACTTTGTCAAAGGGAATTTCGTGCATGTGGAGACTGTGAACTCCCTGGATCAATAGCTCTCGGGGAGTCTGACAAGTATCAGGAATTGCGTTTCCCTCGGAAATTCAGACCCTCCGCGGCGCCCCCAGGCTGCCCGCTCTGCGCACCGCACCGTGAGAACCGCAGCTCGGATGCGCGCAGAGAAAGAGGCGGGAAGACGGAAGGGCGCTCTGCACCAGGAGCCAAAAGATGCTAACGGGCTTTGTGCCCTCAGCAGGGTGCCCAGGTCTTTCCGAAGGGGCCCTTTTCTGAACGGAGGGGACCACATGACCTAACCTTTGAGATCATTCAGATGTGATATTTATGATCCTGAGGCTGCACACACGTCTCAGCGCCCCCATGAGGCTCAGCGCCCCCATGAGGCTGAGCTCTTCGCGGGTGCAGTTTGTGTCTATTTCAGCATCAAACCCGCCGGTGCCTTCCTCATAGTAGTTGCTCAGGAAAAGGCTGTGCAGTAAACGCCTTTTGAAAACCTCGTCTCTTCCAGGGGGTGTGGTGAGTGACTTTGTTACACGTTAATAGCCAAAACATGTTTATAAGTAAAAGATGCATTTCAGCGGCCAGCGTTTTAGTAAAGATTCATAGGTAGTGAGTGGAGGCATTCACACCATGGAATCCCAATAGGGCAAGAATATAAATAGCAATGGACGAGAACTCACAGACAAACCTGGATTCATTTTCTAGGACGACAGCTTGGGCTTGCTTTGGCTGCCACCTGTGCAGATGTAGGCACGTCACTCGATTCTCCGTATCTCAGGGTCCTTATCCGTTTCCTGGGAATCACGTAGCTGCTCTCTCTGTGTGGAGAACTTAAACCATGTGGAAAGCCACCAGATGTGGGAGCGTTTTGTGAGTTAGGAAGCCTCCCCATCGCCATCCTCGTCTCCTCACCATCCCCTCCACAGAAAGGTGGCTGACTTTTAGCGAATGACATCGGCTTTCAAAGGCCAGAACCAGGAGCGGAGACCCCTGCCCGGTGTCACTACTTTGATTATGGGGCTCAGACGTGATACAGGGAACAGGAAGGGAGGCATGAGACGAAGACGAGGAGACACTCAATCTTTGTCCCTTTGAGAGATCACAAATCCGGCATCATAAATCAGTGTGTTTCGTAACCATTTATGGATCCTTTGGGATGGAACTTTTCCCCTACACCTAGGAAACAAAACACAACGGACCTGGACGGGATGCCAACCATTTTTAATCTTTCCTGGGGACAACCCCATGGAATGGCTTTCCCTTGAGAATGGAAAGGCCAAGCTCAGAGCCCGACTTTTTTTCCTTAAAATGATAGATCAGCCTTCCTATCTCACCTCAATAGCAAGATTAATCACTTTTTTTCCACGCATTTAACCCAGCGGTCCCCTCCCTCCCATAAGCCATGGTACCTCACAGCTCTACCAACCAGCCCTCTCCTGTGAGAATCAGACCCAAGAACACTCACTGATGAATCCCCAAGTTCCCCCTTGGGTTTACAGTTCACCGTAACTGATTTTAGCCATATAAGTATTAAATATAAAACAGACCGAACACGAATTGTGAGAATAAAGAACTCTGAAGGGTGTGAATGTACTCATCAGAGTTCTTCAGAGAAACAGAACCAATAACGCACAGGTGGTTCTTTTGATTGTGAGATTTGGCAAGTCTGACATTTGCAGAGCGGGACAGCAGGCTGGACATCTTCTCTTGTGGGGACACCTCAGTCTTTGTTCCTAAGGCTTTCAACTGATTGGGTGAGGCCCACCCATGTCATGCTTTACTCAGAGTTTCCTGCTTTAAATGCTAATCGCATTTAACAAACAACCAGGCATCAGAGCCCAGCCAAGTGTGACACATAGAATTAAGCGGGTTGGTGTCCAAAAATGACTGAGGCCCTCGAATTCAGCCCACGATCAGCTATTCATCATAATTCAATTGTTATCACCGTAAGGTGAATACAACCAAGTGAGAGAGAACAGACTCCGGGGAGGGGGGGGCATCTTCCCCAGGTAAATGTCTCAGGAAAATGAAACGCTAACGCTCCTCCCCCAACACCCCACGTCTGGGCCTCCTGGCCCCGCACCACACACGGGGACATCTGAATGGGCGTGAGCACATCTGTACGCGTGTGCTCACTGCCAGGCCATCCGTCTTTGTGTCGACGTGTTTCCTCCTCAGTGCGGCTGAGCCCGTTCTGAGCAACACCCCGCTTCAGCAGACTCAGAACTGGAGGAGGCACCGAGCTCCGGGGGAATAAATGTTGCAAATGGTCACCCAGGGAATGCAAAAAGGTATTCCTGGAAATACTTCGCCCGCCTATCGAAAAGTGTCCTTCTCTCTTTCCACGCATGTTGCGTTTAGTTATGTTAGGTGGTGACTTCTAGCCAGGGGTTTCTAACTTCTGAGAAGAGCTACACTCACCTGCCTGTGGACCCTCAGGATCCCTCCATCCTTAGGAATTCTGTGGGTTCCTGAGCTCTCCCCTGCCTGCCTTCTTGCCGCCCTCCGGGACTGACTCCCAACCCACCCCTACCCACAGCGAAACACAAATCACACACTGTCCTCCCTACCTGTAACCCCATTCAGAAGCTTTCCCTCAACAGGAGGATGGGTGACAATGGCTTCCATCCCGTGCATGGGGCAGGCACTCTGCTACCTGCCTACCTGTGGCCTTCCAGTCGTGGCCACCTAATCACCTTGCATTTTCTGATCCAGTCCCTAGAGCTTCTGGCCTGCCAGGCTGTCTGAGGCCCCCTTGATTTGTTGCTCCCTCCCTCCATGGTGTCACTTCCTCTTTTGTCCGCCCTCATGCCCTGTTCACCTGTCATCGCATCCTTCACCTCTTCCTGATTGTCAGGACCTAACAACTTAAAAAATAGCACAGGAATTTCCTGTGTCCTAGAGTTCTGAGGACAAACTGCTGCGACAAGGAGAAAATTTGGGAACCTCTGCAGATGAAAGCCTCAGAGTGGCCGCTACTCAGAGCGGTCACCCCAACCAGCACCTTTAGTATCACCTGGGAGTGCGTTAAAAATGTAGAATCCCCGCAGAACCCGAGTCAGAACGTCCTTTTGACCGGCGCTCTCTACACACTTCATTCCCGTTGGAAACGCACTGTATTATTGATGCATCGTAAGGGCGGCAGAAGCAAAGGTCCGGGGGTCGCCGCAGCCTCCTCAGACCACACAGAGAGCTTCCACTGGGGCCAGAAGTCAGAGCCCGCCCGACACTTACTAGCTACTACGGGTCTCGGGTGATGCCACGAATGCTGGGCCTCAGTTTACCTTCACGTTCACCTCTCACTTTACCTGTCGAGTGAGAACAATGGCTGTGTCTGTCTCTCTGACGCTATAACAAAGTTTAAACAAGACAATGATTTAAAAAACAGAATTCCCGGTCCAGAGTAAATGGTCAGTTAAGAATGGTTTCTTTTTGTTTCCCCGGCCTGCCCAGGGCTCTAGGGCAGGCGATTTGTCCTCTTTTTCTACAGTTTGGAAAGGTCCAAATTGTAAATGAAACCAAATATCCTATACAATCAATGGATTGATGATGTACCTGCCATGATAGACAAGGGAACGCAAACACAGTCTCTTTCCAGTTCCAACGCTAGGGGCACTGCCCGGAAATGTGCATAGGTTTGCCTTAGGGATTTTGTTGTCCCTACGTTGAGGGTAAACACTGCAGGCAGGTTCGCCCCCAGAGAAGAACTCGATGTGGGATGTGTGTGTGTGTATGTGTGTAGGGGTGGGAGGGGGGTAAAGTAAATATAACAATTACCATCCATTTTTGAAAATACAGTTCAGTGGTATTAAACACATTCACGCTGTTCTGCAAGCATCACCACCATCCATTTCTATAAGTTTTTTCTTTATCTTGTAAAACTGAAACTCTGTACCCATTAAACAATAACGCCCTCCTCCCCCCGCCCCCAGCCCCTGGAACCACCGTTCTCCTTCCTGTCCCCATGAGCCTGGCTGCTCTACGTACCTCACGTAAGCGCAGTCACACAGCATTTGTCTTGTCCTGGCTGGATTATGTCACTTAAGGACATTATTTCACATCATATCCTTAAGGCTCGCCAGTGTAGTTGCGTGTTTCAGAATTCCCTTCCCCTTCGAGGCTGAGTAATAGTTCACTGTAGGCGCGCACCACCATTTGCTCAGCTGTCCATCCGTCTGCGGACACGTGGGTGGCTCTCCCATCTTAGCTACCGTGATTAACGCTGTTATGAACATGCTGTACACATTTCTCTTTGAGAACTTGCTTTCAGTTCTTCTGGGTTTGCAGCCAGAATTGGAACTGCTGGACCCTATGGTCGTTCTGTCTTTAATTTTTTTGAGGAACTGCCGTCCTGTTTTCCATTTACATCCCCGCCCGCAGTGCACAAGGTACAGAGTTATTTATTTTCCAAGGGCGGTTGGAATGAATGACTCTGCTTCATAGACAAGGACACGTCTTTTTTCCTCCCCTAAGGCTGTGAGGTCCCCAAGCTAGGAACCCCTGCCTCACTCCTACTGGATCCACTGCACACCTAGGGCAGTGTCTGGAGAGAAGGTCTAATTGCACGTTTGCTGACTTACATCGAATGTCCCCAGCAAGCCACCATTCTTCTCCATCCTGAGAACCATGGTCCCAGAGTGTCGCGTCTCTTCCTACACGCCACTGCCACCTGCTGGAGAGACTGACACATTGCAGTTGCCCGGCTAATGTCAGTTTCTTTAGTGTCTGGCAAGCATCGATCTGGAACCGCATATTCAGCCTTTAGACAAGGTTGAGGTTTATGTTTGCTTTGTAAAATTGTTTCTAATCACAGGTAAAAATTTGGTAGTGTTAAGATTATGGGTATACAAAAAAAATGTGTGTGTGTGTGTGTGTGTGAGAGAGAGAGAGAGAGAGAGAGAGAGAGAGAGAGAGAGAGAGAACCAGGGCAACATTCCAAATTGTAATAGCTGTGTAGAAGGAGATTCTGTGAAGAAATGGAGCATGGCAAAGTGTGACAATGGCTTGAAGGGATTCAGGAGGCCAAGGTCAGACCCAGGCAGAGCAGGCCTGAGATGTTTTAAAATGGGCTACTTGATGCATTTTATATTCTAATCACAAATTATTTGTTCATATAACAACTCCTCTAACTCTAACCATAGCTCCAGGGAAAAACATTAATGAACACTACCACCATTAACCTAGTTTTATCTTTTTGTCTTCATATATAATAAAACTGTTCCTTTTAAAACCCAGAATCAAGAATTTGGCTTTTCGGGAGTTTGAGCTGACTGCCCCAAAATAATAGTCTGAATTCACTCCCACTTTAAATACACTGTAGTATAGTATTAGTCTGAAGTCTAAACTCATATCTTATTTCTTCTGCAATACGCATTCTGAAATTTTCTGATTTGGGTCATTATGAATAAGGAAAGGAATGAACGGATTTAAGCCTTGCTTACCTCAATGGACTGTTGCATAGATTAGATAATAAAGTCTGAAAAACATAGCAATGCTCCATAGAAATGTGTTTGTGTTCTCACTGAGCTGGAGTTTCTCTTCCCAGTCCGCGTTCATACCCTGCCTCCTCCCCAGCCCCATCGCCAAAGCCTCAGTAGGTGCCTTAGGTGATGGGGCGGGTCCTGGTTTACCAGTTCGCACCTCCCTCTAGCCAGTCGGGCAGGTAGGACAGAAAGAAGGACCATGTGAGTGGAGAAGGGATAAGGAAAAGCAGGAATACAGACAATCTCCTTTGAAACAGGTGTCACCTGGCAAGAAACACAGCTGGAAGAGGAGGTGTTTCTGAGAGGCCATCCCTATGGGGCCCATTTCCACTTCCAAAAAGGCCTTCGCAGGGCCAGGAGGGCGGCAAACCCATCGGTTCCTCACAAGCCGGCAAAGAAGCCGGGATTGGGACTCAGGCCGACCGGGGTTCAAACGCAAGCTTCACCAGTCGCCAGTTGTGTGGCTTCGTGCAGGGCGCTGGACCTTCCCAGCCTCTGTTCTCTCTCGTGTGTAACAGGAATGATAACTACCGACTACGAAAGCCTCTCCCACAGAGACGTTCTCACAGGAAATGCTCGACCTGTGTTGAGTCTCTTTGGAGAACACCAGGTGGCCCTCCTGGTCTCACTGTCCCGCCCCCCACATATATGTGTGTGCACACACCTCATCCCGCACCCCTGGAGACGCCCCAGCTGCTCCCCTGCATCTGCAGACCCTTGGCCTCCAAACTCAGTGGCGACTTTCTGTTCGTGCTGTACAATCAATCGCCTGCTGAGATCGCTCAGGATTCTCGAACATTTCCTGTTCACAGTGACACCGATGACTGATGACTGACGTCAGTAATCGGTTGTAGATACACACGCACATGCACTCACACAATCACAAACCGGCTTTTCCAGAGAAAGCTTTACCAGCGATCACACCTGTGAACAGATGCGCTAAAGCCTCAGGAAAAAGCTATGGAGAGGATAGCAGACAAAAGAGCCATCCCAGGGCCCCTGGACATCTATGCCATGGCTGTGACGATGCCCTTACTTTGAGAAGGCTCCTGGGAGCCCTCCAGGTCTTCACTGAGCACTGACCCTGTTCTAGGCACCGTGCTGTGAACCTGACATGCATTTTATCATCATTCCTGCTACTATAATGGGCACTTAATAAGGAAGTGGCTGCTTAAAGGATTAACTCTTTTGTCCAGCGTCATAAAGCTGGTAAGCCATAGTGCTGAGAAGTCGGTGTCATAATGTTGGCTGTGCCGGGAAGCCGGGGGCACTAGCAGGAGTCCTTCCGGGGGACACCCAAAAGCACATTCACAAAGCAGTGTGGCTCCCAAGCCCCTGCCCACCCTGTCTCAGCTCCCTCAGCTCTCCTCACTGAGCAGCGCCATTGTCCTCTTGGATGGGGACCTGGACCTACAGTGACTGCAAGTCTCTTCCCAAGTCATGACGTGGCAACCAGCTCAGCCTGCCTGTGACCCTGCCCCAGACGCTGCCCCTCCCTGCTGGGCCCCTGCCCGCCCCACCCGGCTCACCAGCCGACCCAGACGGAGGAGCAGCGGGAGCAGCGCGTGCAAAGGCTCTGGACCTTGGGACTGTGGGTATTTCCAGCAGCTGCAGCTCATGGAGCATGCGTGGAAGGGACGAGGAACGAAAGAGAGAGGCCGGCAGGCATGGCTCGCAGGCAGCACCCGAGCTAGTCTTGGGCGTTCAGACTGTGTTCTCAAAACAGTGGGAAGCCACAGGAGTTTTTAAGTAGAGGTAGTGACTTGATCAACTTTGTCACACACAAAAAAATATCACTCTAGGAGTTTCAGTGGCTATGACTTTGAGTTCATCCATCACTAGTAAATCCCAAAACGTCAGATTAGAGATGGTGTGGCTGCTGAGAGTATATATAATCAGGAACCTAGACCCTTTCTAGCTTTCTGCGGCTCTGCAGTCAGCATGCTGGATTCCGTTTCCATGCTCATCACGACCTCATGGACCCGAGATGGCTGCTGTACCTCCAGGCTAAAGTCAGTAATCCAGACTGGAAGAACTGGAAGAGGCAGCTTTGTACCTCATTAGCCCAAACTGTCTCACTTTGGCTATCCTTAAATGTAAGAAAACTGGGAAATTGAATGTTAACTTTCACAGCTTCTCTAGAAGAAATAGGAAAAGGAGAAAAAGCTTAAAAATGGAGGTTGTGCCAGCATGTAAACATGACAGGGATAATAAATCAAAATAAATGGTGCTGTGGTTAAATGGTAATTAGCATAATTAAATGGTGCTATAAATAAATTGTTATTTGTTTCCATATATAAAATAGATCCCCAACAATATTTTCTCCCTAGGTTAATGTTTATTTGTATATTTGAACGATAAGACTGTTCAAGAACCTAATAAACCTGTATAGAAATACAGCAGCACTGTCATCAGAATGGGAATGGTATTCTCCACAGCCGCCTGCCCTTTTGAGTTCTAAGACTGAACATTCATTCATCCAGCTAAAAACTATCACCACGAAAGAGCCCCCGGAACTCAGCAAACAGCTCGTACCTCTGAGAGACACCAGGGGGCAGTGTAGCATAAGAAATGAGAGTCAGCTTTGATCTGCACCTTGATTTCCATCCAATTAAATAAACCAATGTAATTTTTTTTACGTTGTGTGCTTTCCCCAAGGCCTTACGCCAGCAGTTCAGCATGGTTCCAGCCTCATTCCCAGAAATGAGCCCTGAGTGATGATGTCCTTTCAGTGAGGCACGGTTCCTGTGGTGTATTAACACTCATATTCTTTTCAAATGCACGACTGTTGACTGAAGACACAACTGTGTTGTATAATGCAACTTCGTCCAAGACATTTTTAGCCTATTTCGGGAAATGATGAGATCACACCCAGGTATTTGTTTCCAAAATTCTGGATCATGGGACCTCCATAGGTCGAAACCTGTGGGACAGGATGGCTTAGGTAAACTACCATCTTTTAAGAGAGGGGCTCTAAGAGCCGTATTCCTTTCTTCTCTAAGAACTTTGAGTCTAAAGATGAAACAGAGTCACATATGAGCAGCAAAGTCATTTTTAGGTTTTTTTGTAGAAAAGGATAATGGCACCTCAATCTTTAAACATACATTCCTTTTTCTGAATCAACTGAGATTTTGACATATGAAGAGATGTTGAATCAGCAGAAAATCAGAATAATGGCAAAACTAGGTTGTATCTTCATCCAAGGATACTATACTGACTTCAGCAGAATGAAACTCCAGGGGTTAGAACCAACTGCATGGAACCCTGTGTTGGGAAGAGTTTCAGGCTCTGTCTGGTCTTGGTGAGAAAAGGTATACTGATTGGTTAGTGACATCTGCCATAAGTGAAGAGATGAGGCATGGGAATATAGATGTCACACGTTTACAAGTTTTCTATGTGGCTTACTCTAGTTTGATACCATCTCCAGCCATTACATTTTTGAGGATTTATTTTATATAAAGCAGTATGTCGGTTGCCATACAGGATACAGATGTGAAAAAAAGGGGTGGAGCATGGACCCTGTGCTTCCGGAGATGATTAATATAGTCAGGAAGAACTGAGATCCAGGTAATTTAAGATAGAATCGCTGAACTGTCATAAAGAAGTAAAAATAGAGCATTCTGAGGTTTAACTAGGGCCACTCTCGTCAAGATCAGATCAGTCCCAGAGGGGAAATTTTTTGCCGGGTCTTGAAGAATAAATAAGATTTTCACAGGAGATTAGATGTAGAAGGAATTCCATAAACACGCCGTGTTATGAACACAAATTGAGAATAGGCCTTGTTCAATCAGAAAACAGTTCCATGTGAAAGTAAGTGGTACAAAGAGTGTGAAAGTGACAGATGTCCTCCGGAAAATTAATAAATTCAGTCAATATATTCTATCCATTCATTAAACAGAATCATTCGACTATATCTGCATGCCTAAATTCAAATCTTTGGCATGCATTCGACTGCTTTATGCCGAATATGGTTGGGGAGCAAGGAGGCAAGGAATTCAGTAAGCTTTCTGCAAAGAATTACCTTTTGAGTCTTAATTTATTAATTAGCAATAAGGAAAATAAGTCTTCCCATGAAGATTTATTAAAAGAGTTAAATATAGTTGAATATATTAAAGTGTTTGAGACCTAGTGGGTTCTCAAAAACATATTAACCAAATTTTAAAATCTGTTGTAGTAGAGCAGTGATGTATAATTTAGGTTTTCAGCAGCTCTGATTGGATGTATTTATCTCTGTCGCTACATTTATTAGTATCCTCTTACCTTTGTCTCTCAAAGTTTGGAATACTCTTTTACTCAGTGAGTCATAGGAGATGTTGCTAAAAGAGCAATGATGGATCATAAATAAATTGTTTCCGTAACAGCTGGTTTCTAGATGAAGGTGCTTCTATAAACACAGGTCAGCTGAACCTCTTACTCAAGAGTACAAAACAAAGCATGCTAAAGAACAGCCACAGAGAATCCAAGTTGAACGTTAAAATACAAAAGTCAATACAGTATTCTATAATTATCGCTAGCTATTCCCAAAAAAAGTTTTTCATGTTCTCTGAATATAACAAAACTGTAACAAATGCTGACAAATTTCCTAAATTTGCCTTAAAAACAATACTTACCACTGGCAACAGCTCTCTTTCTCCATCTATGGTACCGACAGGCCTTCTCTGGCCTCGACTCGCCTTGCTGTGTGGGCACCTGTGTTTAGGCCTAGGGTCGAGCCAGGAGCCAACTCATTAATCTTTCACTCACCCCAACTCCCAGCCCTAAGGCATCTCACTTCTAACTAAATTTGACAGATTCCCAATAAACCAAAATGTTGGCCCAATATAATTTTTTTTTAATTGGGGATGGATCAAATAGAATGTAATTGATTGAGTGAAGCTGGTAGCCAATGGAAAAATCAATTCAAACCTTGCAGATGCATAAGTGGCCTTCCATCTGTTTTAGGAAGAGGAATTTGGATAGAAATCCCAGACTTGAAAATAACAGTTGTCAACCGTCTCCACCCTTGCCCTCTAACTCATGGGAATTGGAAGTCACGATGACAGGTGTGCTGGTGTGCCTTCTCTGTTTCAAAAGCTCAGTGGATGTGCTCACAGTGAGGGCCACCTCGCTAGTGGTAGGGAGAGACAGGAAGAGAAGAAAATTAGCATTCTCTGAGTACCTATTAGTGATAGTTACCGCCTTTCCCATGTGAGATTGGTATTATAACTAGAAGGTGGGGGGAAAACAACCACCAGAATTCCTGGTGGTTTATTCTGGGTCAGCGGGTAGTGATGGAAAAGGAAGAGATATTCATAATGCTCTTTGCTTGCAGGGATTGGTCCTGCCTAAGAATCGGATTACATTAAAGAGAAAACAATGTCATTTTGAAGCTTCTGTAGGTTCTTTATGCTTTATAGGGGCAGGACCTGAAGTAAATGCCCTCTATTTGGTAGAGTAAGATCATAAGCTTTAAAAATGTCCAGAGCGTACACCTGAAACTAATTTAATATTGTATGTCAGATAAAATTGAAAAAAAATAAAAATATAAAAAAAGTTTAAAAATCAAAAAAAGTGATGTCTAGAACTTGTGTGAAGTAGGGAGTAAGGAATGCACTGCTTTGAACATTCAAAGAAAGTTCAAGTTCAAGAAGAGAGAAAAGTCGTGGTAGGAGAAATCCAAGAAGATCGAGGCAAATCCAGGTCCAAGGAGACACGGCCAGTGAGAAATTCTCTACGAAACGGGGCTGGCGGATCTTGTTATTGACTCGTTTAAGTGGCTGCTTCTACTGGGCCATCATCCCAAACCTTCAAGTAAAGTCAATTCTATGGGTAGACTTGTGTGGGTGGATCTTCGGAAGAATAAAGGAAGTGAATGCGGGAAATGAAATGGGGTCAGTAAGAACAGAGTGAAGGACCCCACTAGTACGAATGAAGATGCAGGCAGCGGGTCAGGGATGCAGAGGAAGCAAACCATGAGAGCGAGAGGCGGCCATAACATCATGGATAAAGGCCCAAGAACGCCAAGGGCGCAGGGACACAGGTGAAGGCAATATTGATGGGGGGACATCGGGTTTCCAACTGAATGTAGGAATATGCATTAAGGAGTAAAAAGTGTAGTGTGATAGGGTTGAAGGGTATTAACAACCTACTGATGTCAGAAAGTGACATGGCTCTCAAACTCAAAAGCCTGACTTCTTTATACCACACTTCACTTTTTCTCCAAGAAATAATAGCTAATATTAGTTGGGTCCTTACTTACTATGTGAATTTGTGCTATGGTGAGTCAGGGACTGTTATTATTCCCATTTACAGCAGAGGAAACTAAAATTCAGAATGATTCTGAAAGTTGGTAAAACTCACAGAGCAAAAAAAAAAAAAAAAAAGAGTCAAGATTTAATTATAGGTTTTTCTAACCCCAAAGTCTCGGTTCTTAATCACTAGCTATATGGCTTTGCCTGGAATGATATAAACTGAGTGGATAACACAGCTATTTACCTATGGACTAGTTTCTACTATGGGTTACTCATATTAACAAGTTAATGTATTGAGTTTGTGGTATACGGAGGAGAAAATTTTTTTTTAAACTATCACCTGTACAATCAGGAAGCAAATCGAAAAGAGTTTTACTATTCATCTTGACAAGATATTCAGGACTGAATAGCACCAAGCATTGGGGAAATCTAACTCTTTTCAAACGAATCCCAGAATTCTGGAGAAGAAAAACATGACTCACATACAAAAAAGTCCTTTAAAAGCATCTTTTTATTTGCTATAAGAATATATAATTTGACATTTCTATACAATCCATCATGCAAATAACATGGTAGGCATTTTACAAGCAATGCAGAATCTTGATATCTGTGCGTTTGCTCATTTAAAATATTAGCAAAGATTGAAAAATAACATCTTGGGGTAAAAGAATATAGAGGGAGTCAAATTTTTTCCTCCAGGTTCACTCAGTTTCCATCATCAAGATGCACAGACAAGAAAGCACAGCCACACTGGAGTCTCGCTACCTGAGACTGAAGGTATCAAGGATTAGATGAGGGACATTATTTGTGGGTCGATTCTTTGCTATAAGAACTCATAAAATTTTTCTATAGCTTTGAACATTATGTCGACAATTACTGTTTTTAAAAAAATTTATGAGTTTATTTGAGCCAAACAGAGGATACGCCTGGAAGCAGTTATCCACTGACTGAGAACACTGCTTCCCAGAATGACAGTTTGCAATTTCTTTTGTGTGTCTGCGATTAAGGTGAGAAGTAAGAAAAAAAAAAGCAAGGTGGAGATTACAGGCTAGTTAACGAGATTATGTGCCCTCTTGTGAGTGGTTACTTTCCAAGGGGGCTGAAAAAGAGACATTTCAAAGGTGTGTTAACCTAGATGCTCAAAACCAATAGACGGGGCTTCCTTAAGGCGAAGATGAGCCTTTTACTAAAGAAGTATATGCCTGGAGCATGACTAGCCACCATGACCTGTCCAGTAAGGAATTATGATCAGATCACCCTGTGAGGTTAGATATATTACAGCATCCGCTTTTTCCTCCAGAATCCATTGGGTAGCAAGGCGGCCACCACCTCATGGGCAGTTAGTGTGGCTAAATGTCTCTATGCAGATAGCACTAGGGCATCTGTATATGAACATGTAGAAATTACCCACTGAGTTTGCCTAATCCAGGTGGGAAAGAAGCTACCAGCAAAAGGGGCCTTTTGCTCAGGCACTGAGCAGGGAGCTAAGAATTACAACTGCTTCATTAACGAAGTCACAGTGATTTTTGTATAGTATTCAAATTTCTCTGAAATACCATCCTAAAGCATATTATAAATGATTTACTCAATAGCAGGATGGGCGCTAAGCTCTGAACTGGCTCAGTTGCATAATTGTAGTTTACTGAAAATGAACTATGAAGAATGAAAGAAGAGGACCCAAAACCCTTTCCACTCAGACCCCAAAGGCTGTGGCAACAGGGCACACAGTCTGTTCTTCGTGTGAGTGTTTTTAGGGAGGGGGGTCCCGGAGAGTTTTTCCTAGACGTAAAATCCTCCTGGCCGTATCTGTTGTACCCCATCACTCTCAGGCTCACCAATATTAATCAGAATTGACATTACCTTAATCGTCGTCACAAAAGGCACAGTGGATGTCATGAATCCCACTTCCTCGTGAAGCAAACTGAGGCTTTCAAAGATGATGCCCTTAGTCCGAGGACCTGCCACTCGTTATGGACAGGACAGAACTGGAGACCAGATCTGCCCAACAACAAGCGTAAAGCTTTGTGCAGCACCAGACCATTTCTGCAGGGATCAAACGCTGTGTCTGGTGTTGGACACTTACATGTGTGGTCTGTTAGGAAGATGATCTGAAATGAAACTTAAAGGCATCTCCAATCTTATGGCAAAAAAAAAAAAAAACCTTCAAATAAAGGATTCAAATGAGGTTCAGCATTTTATTATACCCTCCTGACCCAGAATGTAGAATCTCTGAGGCGTGAGCATCTCACTGGTTTCTAGCATTGTCTACTGTGAGTGAAAGTGAAGGGTTAGAGGAAAGCAGAGCCAAAAGGTGCCTCCTACAGACTTTCATAGCCTTAAATAGATCTATTAGGCCTGAAGCACACAGTAAGAACCAGAACAAGGGTCGTTAGTTTTAATCTGGATCTGCTTTGTGAAGCCCGAGTTCAGACATATCTATAAACACAACGATTCATCCGTCTTCTTTTCCCTTTAAGATTATTACATTCAGAAACACACAACTTTTGTTTTGAGTGCATTTACTTTGAAAGTCACGTGTTTACTTGAGTTTTTAAATATTGTATTTAAAATTGAAAAGATGTTTTTGAAAGTGCATTTCTTAAAGACAATGATGATTAAACTAATAGTTTTATGGGGGTAAGTCAAATTCCAGGGATAAAAATAGTGTCAGTAAGAGGTATTTTATTTTTTTTCTGAATAGGTCGTACCATTTTAATTTTTATCTAATTTAGACTTTGAAAGCTATACACCAATAAAAGCCACATGAGACAACCCTCTTACTGGTTTGCTGCTGGAGTCTGCATTGACCCCCAAATCCAGCAACTGATGAATCTATAACAGAACAACAAAGGGGAAAATCGAATATAGCTTTGCTTGGCCCTCATGGGGTCAACCATTGATTGCACAGGCCCACCGTCTCCCGGGGGTGTTGGAGACATATCCCACTGCAGCTGGCAAGAGGTGAGAGGCAGGTGAGGGGGCCTCTCTCTCCCCTTCACTCCCTCTCTTCCCCGTGACCTATTATTTTCTGTTCCAGTTATGTGAGATGTTCTGAATCTTTTTCATTTTGATTCTCTGATCCAGCATCTTGTACCTTGCAGGATGCTCCTCAGTCTTCTTTGGGACCGAAGGTGCATAGGAGCTAGATGCGTAAGCAGGGCGTTTAAAGTGTCGCAGAGGAGGCTTGATGACTGAAGGCCATGCAAAGGAAGACAGACAACCGTTAGCCTCACCAACGATGTGGCACGACTTCCTCGCACCTGGACCTAATTGTTTCCTTCAAAAGCAGAAAACACGGTTAAACTCTCACTGGGAATAACTAGTAACAGATAGATGAATGAACACATTTTCGCCTTGGTCATTCTCTTTAGATAAAAACAAATTCCTAGAGACAGACAGTGATCACTCTGGAATATAAAGTTCTTTTCTAATGAATGGATAGGGTTGAGTAAGTAAGAGGCAGCAATAGGGTCATTTTGGGGAAGAGCAAGGCAAACAGAAGTGAGCACAGCCATGTTATTGATCAGCTTTTAGCATTGTGTGTAAGCTTTTAAAGTCGCAATGTGGCACATAATGCTGAAGTGCTAATACAAGGTACATCATTGAGAAAATATTTGTGAAAACGTATATATAAGTTTTGTATCTAAAATAACTAAAGATCTGAACAGACTCACCAAAGAACATACACACATGGTAAAGCATAAGAAGATACTCAACAATTTTTGTCATTAGGGAATTATAAATTAAAACAATAGTAATATATACTAACTATACACCTACAAATTTTGGATAAAATCCCCCCAACATCTGATGACGCTCATTGCTGATAAGGTAACGTGACAGGAGCTCTCATTCTTGCTGGTAGGGATATAGAATGTTACAGCCTCTTTGGAAGACCGTTTGATAGTTTCTTTTGAAGCTAGTCTCACCATGTGATCCAGTAATTGTGCTGCTATGTACTTACCCAACTGATTTGAAAATTTATGTCCACATATAAACCTGTACAATTTTATAGAAGCTTACTCGCAATTTCCCCAAACTGGAAACAATTAAGATGTCCCTCAATAGTTAAATGGATAAAGAAATTACAGAACATCCACACAACAGAGTATTATTCAGTAATAAAAAGAAATGAAGTCAAGCCACATAAAGACATACATGAATCTTAAATGTATAGTGCTAAATGAGAGAAGCCAGTTGAGAAAGCCACATACTGTATGAGTCCATTTACATGACATTCTAGAAAGGGCAAAATAATAGAAGTGATAAAAGTATCAGCGATCATTAGGGTTTTGAAGGGAGGAGAAGGGGTTATATAGCACAGAGAATTATTAGGGAAGCAAAACTATTCCACATGTGACTGTAGAGGTGGATACGTGATGCTATGCATTTGTCAACACCCACAGAATTTTGCAGCACAAGGAGTGAACCAGAATATATGCAAATTTAAAAAATAATATAAGAAGTCAGGGGAATCAAAGAATGGAATGCAGAATGTAACAAAACAATTTAACTGCATCATAAACGTAGAAAAACAACATCACCGAACAGGGTGTGGCTAACTTTGGATATGAGTGGATTCTGCTGGACTAAAGGTTGGCGATTCTGCACACGAGTGCTCTATACTGGCTGATGAAGTTGTTTCCATGGGAGTTAACACTTCTACTACTACTCTGTATGTCCATTAGAACTGGACAACTATGTACATGGACGGTAGACAGTGAGAGCCAGGTTTCTCTCTGTTAGGTGGGAATTTACAGAAAAGCAGAAAGAGGAGGCCAGAATAATTCATGTGGCAGTATGAATTTATTCTTAATATAGATACAGATAGAGATAGATGATAGATAGATAGATGATAGATAGATAGATAGATAGATAGATAGATAGATAGATAGATAGATAGATAATGGATGATGGATGGATGGATGGATGGATGGATGGATGGATGGATGGATGAATGGATGGATGGATGGACAGAGACAGATACACACACACACACATGCGCGCGCACATTTTCTTGTGCTATTAGCTGGAGGGCCTGGATGTGACCAAGCAGCTACTGGCCTAGAAGTCCCAGTGGCAACGAGCACTGCAGGGCCAGCAAGGGGTGTGACTCACAGGTGGCTCAGCTTGAAGGGCTAGGACAGAGGGACAGCTCTATCAAACAAGAGGTTACCTGAAAAACCAGCTTTGCAAATCTCTTCCAGTAACAGGAAAATGCACGGCGATTATGAACAAGCAAAAGGTTAGAAACAACTTAAATGTACAATCATAGAGAATAGGTTAAGTTCTGGTACATTCTTAAAAATATACTATTGTGATACTATGGAAAAATGATACAGATGTCTATTAATAAAAATAGGTTTGTGTAATATTGTTAAATAAAAAATGACAGTACATATGATCTAACTTCATGACTATGAAAACATAAATATGTGTTTATATCTGTAATAACATACATTTAAACTATAGCATTGATTATCTCTGAGTAATATAAACATGACTATTGTTTCTTTTTGATTGTTTACACTTTTTAATTTTTCTGAGGATCAGGTTTTAGCGACGCAACGTTTTGCAAAGAAAAATACTACTTAAAATGTCTTCTTTAGAATCATATATCAGAACTATCTAGAAAATCATACACAATAGAAAGTCAGAAAATTGAGCTTACTTTGGGCTGTAGAATTATACATCTCAGAGAGCTCAGAGCTGAGTACAATTTGACAGCCTATAGATTAGAATTCAGTCATCGACTTCTTAGAGCACCTACTATGTCCTGCTGGTGTAACCAAGAACAAAACAGACAGGATTCCTGCTCTCAAGGGGCTTCCATTCTAGCAATCGCCCCTGAAACTGGTGGCCTGCTTAAAGAAGAAAAAGTTTTCAGGCACAATAAGTGATGCTATTCCTACAAGCTCCATAACACCTACACCAACTTGGCCAATGGTCCTGTAGTGACATCGTAATATATACACAGGAGAACAGAGGTTTTTAGGATCTCAGAGTGCTTCATTTTGTTTCTTAGGGTAAACAAAGGATGGCAGCACAAAACACTCTCTAAACGAACATAATCACAGTCCTGTTAACCCCGGAGAACGGAGTAGGGATGGGAGGGAGCTTCAGAGTCGAAGCTGAGTGTTGCCAGCGTCTGAGCCGGCTGATTTACTACTCTTCAAGTCCCAGTCCCTCCATAGTCACTCGATTTTCACTACTCAGCATGAACCCAGCCAAAGTATTATTGAATTTCCCACTTCTCAGCATGAAGGCACATTTACCGTTTGCTGGAATTCTGACTGTCAGAACAAAAGCCCTCCTTGCCCCTGGAGTCACCGCAAATAGAGTTGAACTCGCTGATCGAGATGGGCTCCCCACTGAGACTGTGGGAAATACTCGTGGGCCTGCTGTCACCTTCACTCATAATGTGGGAAGAAGAGGAAATTCATAGAGCGCTGTTTTCTATGCACTGATTGCCTTTCCCTTCCGCAGGGGATTGTGATTTGATGACAGGGCAAAAGAGCAGAGCCAGAAATGACGGCGCCATGTTGAGCTGAATGTGGACTTTCTTCTGGGGTGCTGTTGTGGCCTTCTGAGGATTCCTTCTTTTGTCTTCCGGCTGTTCCTGATAAATTCCTAGAAGGGGCTCTGACCCCTGTCTTTTCATCAGCTGAGCACTTCACACAGCCAGATCCAAGCAGTGGTATCCCCAACCCTCCTTCCCACCACCACCCCATCCCCAGAGATACAGCCAAGCTGGGGACAGAACCCACTCCCCTCTGTCTGCCTCATTATCAGCAAGCCGGACCCTTTTCTCTTGAGGACACAGTCACAAAATCTACTCTCTTCTCTTGGAGTAATTTACTTGGAGAAAAAGATCTAATTAGCTAATGAAGATTTGACAGAGGCACCTGTCTCTGGGTAGAACGTGCACTAGGGAAAATCATTCTCTATATTACTTTCCAACATGCCTAGGAAAAGAAAACTTCAAGACAAAAACTGATACATCATCATCCTTTATTTTACAATTACACGCAATGTTTGTTTTTCATAAAAGCAATACTCTTTTAGGAATTTTAATCCTCATTTGTTTAAATCTCTTCATTTTGATAAACACCACAATTCCTCCCAAAGGTGTCTATGACTCTCTCCCTTTCCTCTGTCACCACCTGTCTGTAATTTTTCCTCTCTCACTGTGTCCCTCTGTGTCTCTCTCTGAGACTGGTTTTGCTTGGTGGCTTTTTTTTTTTTTTTCTGGCATGGGAGATTGTTGCATAGAATTATTCTTCAGAAAATAGATTGGAATTCATTATAAAATAATAAGTTTTATAAAATAATAAAATATATAAAATTGATATGGCTGTTAGTGAGATCGAAGTGCTAAAATATGAATGGTGTTTTTGAAACTCCTTGTCTGAAAATTTGGTTTAGTCTACTGTTTCTCCAAGTACCCTTCAATAAAGCTGTGATCGTAACAGAAGTTGTTGCAGAAAGGGATGGGGGTGGGTGGGTAAAGTTAAACTAATATTTTCATGGCAGGACTTCTCCAAGACGTAAATCATGGAGACGTATATTATGAATCCCTAAGAATAGCCAACAGCATGCAGTTTTCCTCAATTTTATTGGGCCAGGAAAATCCATTTATCAGGAGCATCTCGCAGAGTGTTCAGCAGAAAACACTTTCAGAAAAACTGGGATAATTCAGTACCATTATCATGATTCTATCATATCGATCTCATTAATTCAGCATGTCCTACCGTTTTGAGTAGGCCAGAGAGAATGGTCACCTGTCCTCACCTAATCGAAGTCCAGCCTAGGTCCCGGGAGTTAAATAATAACCTGCACATCAGCATCTCTGTCTTTTCTAGTGCCTACGACTGCGCTGTGACCTTCTGGATCCACGGCACTGCGGCCAAAGTGGCAACTCCATGTGAGGAGTTACTGAATCCCTGTGCAGAGCACGGCTACCTTCCAAGTCAGCAACTCGGTTTGCTCCTGGCTTCTGAATAAGTTCTAACATCAGCACCTTTTTTTGTTTGTTTGTTTTAAAATAAGTGTTGGATATGTGTTTTCTTCTCATTCAAAGATAATGCATAATATGACCTTTGCAAAAAAAAATTCCATCTATAGACATTTTCTATAGTCTGCATTTACAGACTTACTCTCTCTCTCTCTCTCTCTCTCTCTCTCTCTCTCTCTCTCTCACACACACACACACACACACACACACACACGCACGCATGTACACAAACACATACACTCAACTAACAAGGTAAAAAATAATCATCAAATGCCTCTTAAATGTTTTACATGAAGAACAAAATCCCACTGCCATGCATTCCATTCTTAAAATCGGTGTCTATTTATATAGTATGTGTCTGAAATCTGATGGAAAGCCCTTATAAAAATGCACAAAAATCATCCATGAATTTAGAATTGCAAGGCATTGGAATGTTAACATCAGCTCCTTTGAGCAGGGAACAATATAAGAACTGAGCCTATGATTTTCATTTCAGGATATGCCATGGTAAAAAAAAATTATAATATTTGACATACATTGTGTACTAAGAACAATGCTAGGAATTTAATGAACTCGCCTTTTATCTTCGCTGTAATCCTAATAGGCAAGCTCTGTTATCACCACCTTTTGGGGTGAGTAAACTGAGACTTAAAGAGTTTAACTTGCCAAAGTTTACATAGCTAGTCCGCAGGAAGTCTGGATTTGGGTTTCACATCCAAGTGGTCTGACTTCAGAGCCTTCCTCCCATATTTAAAATAACCTTGGACCAAAGTTCAGAGTAAGTTTAAATAACTACCATAATAAATTAAATGAGTTAAGGTAAAATGGTACCTTATTTATACTATCAGTATTTCAGTACATAACTATGTAATATAGAGGATCCTTGTATACCCTTGTTAGCAACCATAACCATACTTTTCCAAAAAAATCACCCTCCCTTAATACAATTTGTGTGGTAACAGCTCCAGAGGGAATTGCATATGGCCCTGGCCAATGGATCTCTTAAGTACCTGCTCTCGTCTCTTCCCTTACCTATGCCAGGTTGCAATGTTAACAGGTATGCTAAAAGCCAAGGGCACTGGAGATAAGCAATCAAGTCAGGTGAGCTCTAGGATCTTGGGTGAAAATTATAACTCAAAGGTTTTCACCACAGCAATATATGACAACAACCTATCGTCTACATTTTTAAAGACTTTGGCTCTCTAAGGACTTTACCTCAAGAAAATGAGTAATGCTGAATGATCTACTGGTTCCATATTTTAATCTCATAGAGTAAAGAGCACAGAGGACAAGAAGCTTGCTGTCTGAGAAAGCATCCAGAAGAAGCAGAGTTGACACTGCCTGAGCTGAACCACTACCTAGTACGGAAAGATGACCTGACCAGTATCTGCAGGTCCACAGAGAAATATATGTCCACAGGGAAAAGATAAACCACATAATTTGGGGCCCTTCATCCACCTGACGCTGTATGTTCTCAACCCTGGATGCATATCAGAACACCTGGAGAGGTTTAAAATTTACTGATGGCCAAGCCCTCCCCACGGGTGTCTCCGAAGTAACCAATTATTTTAAGGTGGAGCCCAAGCATCACTATGTTTGTAATGCCCAGTGAGTCTAATGTGTAGCCAGGTTGAGAACCACTGCCTCAGATGTCAGGTTCACTTTTAAAACAAGTCAGCTTATACTTGGGTGTCAAGGGATGCTTGGGGCAGCTGACAGGGTCTGGTCATCACACACAGGAGCCACCAACTTTGGCTGTGTGCTAAGTTCTGATCTATGACAGGAAATATACCCACAGAAATCTACTTGTGAGGGAGGTGGTGTGATACAAGAGAAGCATGGGCTTGGGGCAACGCATAACTGGGTTAAGCTATTACTAGCTGTGAGATGCTAAGGAGACCATCTGTTCTGGGACTCAGGTTTCTTGTTTTTGTTGTTTAGTAACTGTCTTGCATAGTTGTAGTGAGGATTTTAAAGTAAATATAATGATATAATGTTGTATGGTAACTTGCAACCTTGCACAGTACCAGTATATCACGGGTACTTGGTATGTGACCACCACTGTTTCATAGCACAGCAGATGAAAGGTCATCACCAGAGGCCTTGTAATAAGTCTCTCCCTGATGAACTACCTTGTTACCATGTAGAAAGGTCATGTAACTCTCCCGTACAACTGGATTTTACTAAAAGACCCTGGCACACAAAAACAGATTAACTTAATTTATTTATTTGTGACTGTTTGGCAGAGAACACGCCAGTCTGATTCACAAAGGACTAATTATCCAAAATGTGCATTTGTGAAAATACATATGTATATATATTTTTTCCATCCAGTTACCCAAGGGGACCACTTTGCTGAAACCAAGGGCTATTCTAAGCAAAGCAAAATCATCTAGCCCACATTCTAAGCTAATTACACAATGTACAAATATGGGGTTCATTCGATCGCTTTGGGCAATGCCTACCACGAGCGATGTAGTGTGCTGGAAATCCAGATGGGAGGCGTGGCTTAGACACCAGTGGGGGTGCAAGGAGTTCCAGTCCCTGAATCCCAATCACGATATAATTAGGAAAAAGGCAAGGGCACTTTTGATTCTTAAGACTCTGCATGTCTACGTTGAGCTGTAATAACTGAGTCACTGCCATTGGAAACCAATCTTAAACCGCTGATTCCCTGGTCTCTTAGATAATTCTGCTTCGTGCTTTTCCCCGTAGGTAATTAATGTTGGCTATAAATTTAATGTGGACCGGGAAAGGATGTTATATGCACACTTGCATCCCCAGAGCTTAGTAATGATAACTGGTAAGAGTTGGCTCTGAGAAAAATGTAATGAGTGAAAACACTACTCCACATCACCCCCAGTAACCTTCGTAAATCTCCCATTTACCAGAGAATAAATGATTCCTTTAGAATACACGCCTGCTAGCAAAGCTGACGGAATCTTCAGAGCCAAAGGTTGCTTCTCCCTTGTTTCAGCAACATCTTAATACTTAGATTTGTGGTCCCCTTTTGTACAAGAAGAACATTCTTTTGACATTTCAAATTTGAAGACTGAGCACCTCTGTTTTACTCAAATGCTACAATCTCAGCTCATCCCTACAGGCCTCCTCTGCCACGCAGAGGTGCCAAGGCACAGTTTTCAAGCCTCTCTGAGGAAAGACAGTTAAATAAGGCTGGGAGGTCAGCTCTTTCCTCCTTTGAACAATGGTTACCTATTAAATGTCCTGTAACCTTACGATTTAATGACTAGTGGTTTCATTTAATAAAATTATGATTTTAACTAGTAAATAAAAGAATACAAAACCCCTCCCTCAAGGAGATGATTATCCTAATTTAGTTTTTTGTTTTCATTTTGTTTGCCCTGGCAAGCATGAAGGGCACGATGCATGCTGTTTCAAAGGGAAAAAAATATTTTGGAGACTATGCAAGCTGCTTTTTGCTTGATTTTTGTCAGTAATGTGTGCGTTTTTCCACGTATGCACATGAAGATGGGAAATGTGAGGCTAAGTCAGTAGCTCTGTCCCTCGTTCCCACCAACGATGACCTATGACAAAGAAGGCTGGAAAGATCTATTTCTTTGGGGTTCTAGAGCTCTGGAGTGCTAAATAACAAGAGAATTTTGATCTAGTCTGTAGAAAGAATGACACCTGCCATTCCTCAAAATGAACGTAACATAAAAGATATGAGCAAAGACAGTACTCATGGCATCTCCACTTAACAACAGTGTAGGACCCTCCACACCGCAGGTAATTGATCTAATCCCAGGCAAGTGGTTACGGTGTAGAAAAATTTGACGTCAGTCTTTACCTACTGGTAATGAAACTCAGAGCAAAGAGCAGGTTTGCTGCCTGATAACTTTGGGCAAGCTATTTATCTGATTATGCCTCATTTTTCTAATTTGTGAAATGGACATTATAACACTTTCCTTAGAGAGGGATGATGATTAAATAATACACGTTAAGAACCTAGCATAGTCCCTGACATTTGATAGATGTGCAATACATATCAAAGTATTTATTGTTAAAAACCCATGTGAGGGAGATCAGAAATGATCATTTTTGAAGTCGATCACTCAATAACTTACAACGCACATGATATTTTATTTTGGTAAAAAAAACATAAGCTTCCTAAAATGTCTTCAGACCCCAGAGCTGGTCACTTCTCTTCTGAGGAATCCTCTGGATGGACGTTCTATCCATAGTCCCCTAGAACAGGAAACACAACAACGTCATTGCAAGCCAGTTGACGTCCAAACGCTCAAACTCTACATCAGGCAGTGAGACAGGAAGCAGAGCCGCGTCTACTGCCAACACTACCGTGCATGCCAGCAGCTGCAGAGACAGAGGAGCAACCAGCTATCTGCATCAGAGAAGGGCTACAGCACTGTACCTTTCCATCTAGGGATCACTGCAGGAAAGGCGCCCAGGGAATCTGCTTGGAAGTAAGTCACTGACTAGTCTCCGTCAATGGCAGTCACACCTGTAAGGGGTGGTGAAGCTCTGGGCCACTCCTCCAGTGAGAGCCAACATATCCTCAGCTCTCCATCATTTATGTCCCACCCATGGAGCTGGACTGGGTTCACAAATCTCCTAAGGAATACTGAAGTTGGCTCTGGAAAAAAATTGGCTGCAGGTGCTATTACTTTTCCGTGAGAGTCGCTTTGCCGTAGATGTGCGAGGATTCGAGGTGACGTCCTCAGAATAGTTTTCTGGTGCAGGAGCTTCAGAAGAACCCCTTTGATGATTTCAGAAACCACACAAGCTGTTCTTTAATGAAGTGGTCTCTGGTGGCTTCTGGATTGAAGCATGTTACTTGCAGAACCTTTTTCACATCTGAATTCTCATATCCCAACAACACCCATCTCTCCCAATAGGTTAGGAAGGGAAAACATTAAATTTCTCTGAAATACATGTAAAATCATGTCTCCATGGATAAAACCAAACAAAGCTATCTTAGAAGATAGCCATAGATTTTTCATTTAAAAATTCTTTAATACATAATATTTTGAGCATATAGAAAATTGTAAACAATATCACAACCAATGCCCATGTATTCTCAATAGTTTAATAAAATCTTAACATTTTGCATATTTGTCTAAAAATTATTTAAAGAGATTAAATATCACAAGTAGAGTTGAAGTATCTAGTATACCTTTCCATGATACTCCCCCACTAAAAAAAAAAAAACTCATCCAGAATTTATTATTCCTGTGCCTATATTCATTCAATTATTACATTTGTATGCATCCATAAAATATCTAATACTTTGGTTGTTTTAAAAGATAATGAAAATGGTGATAGATGGTATATATCTTGTTGCAACTTGCTTTTCTTGCTCAAGTGTTAAGCATTGTTTGTAATAGCAGGAAAAAATGGAAAACAACCATCAATCATTAGATATCCTGTGACACATCTGTATAATAGATTTCTATACAGATGTTACAGTGCACAACATCTTTCCAAGAGCCGCCTTTATATTTGAACAGAATTTATTTGTCATACATCAGCAAACACTCTGTGGATTTTTTTTTTTTTTGGAGTGTGTCCTTAAAGAGCTGGACTAGTTTTATATAATCAGATAATCTCTGTATTTAATACCAGAGTTTAAGCCATTTGCAATTATTATTATTACTGATATATAATTTTATGTCTTGGACTTGATTCTACAATCTAATTTCATATTAATTCTTTCTTCTTTGCTTCTTTTTCCTCTTTCTACCTTCTGTTAAGGTAATACGTTGTCTATATTCCCTTTGTTATTCACCTGCTGACTTAGATGTCACAGGTTATATTTAAATTATTTTATTGATGATTCTCTGTTTTAAAAAGTTAAAAAAAATTACCAGGTTCTGCCTAAAGACAAAATAGACCTTAGTACTCCTTAACTCCCTATTGAATAAACCTCATTCCATCCATAGCTTCTGTTTCCTATTTTAACAGAAAATTTGGACATTATTTTTATGGTGACCAGTTACTCAAATTTACCAGCATGTTTTATTTACTTGTGTGTGCACCATTAATTCTTCTATCTCACACCTTGTTTGGGGGTTCATTTTTCTCCTCATTGACGTATATCCCTTAATATTTCTTTTAGTAAAGTCCATGAGTGGCAAGTTATATCACTGTATATCTGAAAATACTTTAACTTTGTCTTCACTAATAACTAATTATTGAGCTATTTTAGCTACTACCTTGTATTTCTGCGGTACATGAAAAATACATCTCATTGTCTTCTGGCATTTACTATTACCAATGCAAATTTTGCTCTCAATTGGTTGTCATTTGATTACAGGCAACATGCTTGCAGCTTCTCTGAACATAACCAGCTTCTCATGGCATTTAAGATTTTCTCATTCTTGATGTAATTTTATCTAAGAAACCATTGCTGAAACCAAGGTCATGAAGATTTGACTCTATATCTTCTTGTAAACATTTTATGGCCCATGCTTTCATTTATGATATGGTTCCCTCTCTACGTTGTATTTGGTATTAGGTCCCAAGGACTATCTTCCAACATTAATTCTCTTTTCAGCTGTGTTCCGCCATGAGTTTTTCTTCCTCTGTTATGTTTGTTTGTTTGTTTTAATTTCAGATTTTGAGTTGCTTCTGGTGCATACCTCTGTTCTTGTTTTGTTTCCACACAATTTTACTTTATTGTTTTTTTTAAGGATTATTATTTCTCCATTTGGATTTCTGAGTATCCTTAAACATGGTATTTTAAATTGTTGCACAGAACTGCAGAAGCTTGAGGTAGAAGTGCCTGAGTCAGAGGGAGGTGACATGTGGCATCCCTGAGGTAGGAAGGAGTAGTGAGCCGGCCGCTGTCGCGAGTGAGGTGGAGGGTGTCTGCTAGACTAAGCATGGTTAATTACATCAACTGTTCTGAGAATTACCCACTCTGCCTCTACAGGCTTTGGGGTGGTCCTAAGTGAGAACTTAAGACATCCAATATGGGGCCAGTTTCGACTCCCAAACTAAGCCCAAAGACAAGGTGGCTCAGACTCTGACTCAGAGGCCTTGGAGATCCAGCAGGCAGCAGCAGGTGGGAACCAGGTCACCTCTGTGTATTCTTATAGATGTTCAGGATCCTGTCAAAGCTCCCATCTGACCCTGGGATGCTATGACCTCCCAAAGAAGAGCTAACACCATCACTACACACTGGCATTGCTTGGCTTAGAGCTGTTTTCCTCTTAATGAGGGTACAATCATCAAAAGCAGGGACAAGATGAAAGGGGCTTCTAGAGATCATGAAGCAAGATCAATTCAATATTAAAAAGTAAGTTAGTGTAGTTGATGAAAACCCAAGTTGAAAATTAGCCTTTTTCTGAGGATGGTTGCTTTCTATATAGTCAAATTGAAATGGACAGCACTCACTCACACACCCATTCACCGAGGCTTATAAACATTAACAAGGACCCAAAATGTGCTCGTCACCTTGGCGGCCATTGAGGCAAAAAATGAATGAGAGTCCTCACCCTTGAAAAAGCCATCTCCCAATGGGTAAGGGGGCTTATAAGCAAATCATTATAAGTCACATTAATTCTACCTAGATGATTTGGAGGGACTTCAAAAAGCAAGAAACCGGGAGAGGAAAAGGGCAAGGAGTGTTTTAGGGAGAGTGACAGAAGCAAGACAGTTCAAAGGCTACTCAGTGGATGCTGAGACCAGTTCTTGAACGGGATGGGGAAGCTGAAGAAATTAAGGTTGAAAAAGCAGATAGGCACAGGTTATATTTCATCTAAACTAAGATGCACTGGTTATAAAGTGAACCATTATTTCACGTACAACCAAGAACAAAATGCTGCAAATTAAATTATAACACACCATCAATTATAAAACATTCCTATTACAGCGGAGCCAAAATGCAAGGTACTGTCCCTCTCAGAGTAGATAAAACATGGTAATTTCCCAATGAAGAAATGTACAAGATAAGCTAACATTAGAAAACAAATATTTTTTCAAAATAGGTAAATATAAACCAAATATGGGTATAATTCTTCCTCACCAAATTAGTAGAGTATTGATGTTAGCATTAGCAAGAGCATAGTGTAATGGTAAACTCACCACCGGAAGTATAAAATAATACTGCCTTTCTGAAAACCACTTTGATAATCGTATATAACAAACCTAAATATGTACGCATTCTGTGAGCTCATAATACTACTGACAGGAATCTGTCTTATATCCATATAGAGATTTATGCACAAGAATATAAGGTTATTATATTAAAATGTATTTTATCTTATATTAATTATATATTAACTAATTAAATATAATTAATATGTTATATTAAAATACAAGCTACATTAATGGCAAATTAACATGCAGTTGACCCTTGGCAGGGGTCAGGGATGCCAACTTCCTGTGCAGTCAAAAATCCACGTATAACTACAGTGTAAATAAATTGTGGTATAATCACATGAAATGTTAGTCAATCACTAAATATTTTAAGAAAAGGTTTAATAGCGTGGGGGAATTCTCATGATATAATGGTAAATGTTAAAAGGGAGAAAAGTCTAGGGGGGGAAAAGCACCCAATGAAGACTAAAAGAAAAAAATAATCTTGATTTGCTCTGAGTGGTCGTATTACTGGCAATGTTTTTCCTTTTTATTATTTTTATTATTTTTCATTTTTTCTACTATGTTCATATTTACTTTTTAGAAGCTCTCATTTCTCCTAAACAAATGTGTTTTTCCAAGTTCTACTCAGAAAAATTAAATTGTGGTAGAGAATGTAAGCCTATGCATGGAGACTGACTAACACAGGTGTCTCACATATTAAATAGCGATTATATAAAATAACCATAGATGCATCAAGTTTTCTGCTAAATATTAGATGGGATCCAGTTTAGATTGAGCATAACCTCCATTTCTCCAATGGTGGACATTAGTTATGAGTACCATTGTGAGTCAGAAGTATGCTCAGTTTATAAGCAGTATTTCTAATCCTTTTCATTACACAAAATGATGAGAAAACAGAGCTCCAAGAGGCTGCATGAGCATAGTGAACTTGCACAATTTGAACATGGCAGAGCTGGGATTTGAACCGAAGTTCCTCTCTCATGAAAGGCTCATCATACTCCTTCCCCTACAACGTCTGTCTCTCAGAGAAGTACTTCCATACCTGTCTAGACCAGGTAAACATCAAGGAAGGTCAAGATGCTTTTCCTCCCATCAGCAAGCAGGAGAGATTGTGAACCAAATATGGACATAACACGTCCATTCCTGAAGGAACTTTACAAATGTGGATAAGAGAGGGTCTCTGATAATGTGGAGCAGACTGGACAGATAACGAGCCAGATTCTCAGTTTATCAACTGTTAACACTTAACTCCTGAGAAACCTGTCCTTTCTACTGTCTGCGATCGCTGAGATCATGGCGCAATGTCATTTACCCACCTGGCAAGGTGAGGCGACTTGTGGAGCCAGTGCTTGGGGCTGGTGAGCCATGAGAACGCTTCTTTGTGCCTATAAAGAGGAAAAAAAGAGGATAAGAAACAGCAGGATTGTGGACAGACTTCTAGGACAGGCAACTACTCAGCGGAAATAGTATCAAATGAACCAAAAGTTTGGGTCTGGAAATGACATTTAGAAGAAGATTGGGTGAGATTGTGAGAACAGTGCATGGTCCAGAAAGGCCGGAAGCATAGCCTGTACCTCTGTGCGCTGGGTCGTTCTCGGCCTCCTGATTGGCAGGTGGGTACGTCGGGACAAACACACCACTGAGCAGGGCTGCTTTTTGTAAGTATTCATTTGCCCGAGTGCCACCCCCAGAGAGTCTGTTTTCGTCATACTAGAGACAAGCTCCAGTATCGGCATTTTTAAAGCCCCCCAGATGATACTAATTAATGTACATCCAGGGTGAAGAAGGGCTGCTGCGGAAGGGAAAGTTCTGGATTTAGAACCGAGCAATCAGGGGTTTGTCCCTCTAGCCTTTACTTGCTAGTGGATCTCACTTGTTCATCTGTGGAAAAAGGGAAGTAACAATAGTATCGAAGTGTTCTGCTGAGGATAACAGGAGCTGAGGAGGTGCGTGCCAGTGCTCAGGAAGTGTGGGAGACCCAGATGCTAGGGTGCTGGGGTCTCTGCGCACCCCACGGCTGGCTACACAATTCCTATTAAGGAAGGGATTATTTTTGTTCTTATAAACAGTTTAGTGGCCCTCAAGGGAATGAAAAGGCAGCTCCAGTGTGAGGATCAGGAAGGAGAGGGCAAAACGAAAAGATAGTTGAATCATCCTGCAAAAGACCATTTACCTCTGTGCGCGTTTGTGTGTAATATACACACACACATATGTACAGATACATTTCATTTTATTTTGTATATAAATATATATACACACATAGACATGCACATATACACACACATACAGATAGATATTTTATATGTAAATATAGATGTTATTTACTTGTTCATTCATTTCTTTATTCTGCCATCCAGACTGGGGCAAAGAGGCCCAGAGGTCAGAATCCAGCAACATGGCAGCTGCTAGGGGTCTGAGCTGCTAGGGGTCTGAGTAGCAGAAACGCAGACATAATTCTTAGGCAGAAGATTTACGTAATTCAATGTGACGCAATTTCTGTTACAAGTCCCCTGACCCTACCCAAACTTTTCATAGAAAAGTTGACTCTACACGCAGAAGCCCGCTGTGAGCAGAGGTTGTGTTACCAGCGAAAACTCTGCCTGAATCAACACAGCCACGGGTAAAGGTCACAAGATGACCCATCAACTGACCGACATCAGAGGAAGTGGGAACTTGGGGTTAAAGGCAAGTGGGTAAGAGTTCGCTACCCAGAGTCTGTGGAAAGATGTGATGAAATCTACCTGGGATGGTGTTTGAAAACACCATTCTGTGTTATCCTTAGTTATTATTATCATTATTGGCAGTTGTAGTAGCACCGTTCATAGTATTAGTAGTAGTTAATAATAAAGAAACACAAGTTTAATCCAAATACCTCAGACACACAAAAACTGTTCATTCTCATGAGGTGAGAAAGCTGGGCAGAACTTCACATCTCCATTTTCCAGGGGTCCTAGATGCCCTGAATGTCGCAATTGGTAGGCAACTCAGAGGGTCCAGACCTGGTTGAAACTGTGGGCAGACTCCCCTGAGGTGATTTTCATAAATATGGATCCCGCTGTCCTTTCCTGAAGCAGAATCTCTAAGGAATGGGGCCAGAAGTTTACACATCAACAAGTTCTCTTGGTGAGTCTAATGAGCACCGGTCAAATGAGGCATCTTGGATACCCTGAGGGAAAAAATTTACCCGAAGTGATACTTTGGGTCAGGCCAGGGCTTCCCCACCACGTGATTCTGGGGGTTGGGGGCGGGGCATCCACACTATATCATAGAGAAAGAAACGTGGACCCGAGTGCGAAATAAGTCAGTCCTGGTCAACTGGCCCACCAGGAAGTAAGTCCACACCTCTGCCCTCGTCCAGAGCCCCTTCCGATCCACCGGAAATGCCTCTGTGACCCGCTGGATCTGTCTCCACAGTGGGGATGCCAATGACTCAAAATATGTATTCCTCCACTTACAAGACCTTTTACTTATCTCACTGTCCTTTCGGGACAGAGCTCCTCAAGAGTGCAACAATATTTGGGCCATGCAACTCCATGTCGTAGGGGGCTGTCCTGAACATAGCAGGATGCTTAGCAGCATCCCTGGCCTCTACCCACTAGGCATCAGCAGCATTTCCCCCATCGTGATCATCAAATGTGTCCTCCAGACAATGACAACAGTCCCCTAGGAACAAACGTGCCCTTGGTGGAGAAGCATCGCTCTAGGATGCAGGCAGGGTTTAGTTTTTTCACTCAGAGCAGTGACTCACAATTTGACCGCTTGGTCATTAGTAACAGTCACGGTCACACATCAAGCAGTCACGATGTTCTAGGCGCCGTATTAGCTACAGATAATCAGACACACCTTAGTTACCTCTTCTGATACTCTGATGATAAAATGACCGCCATTACACAGAATTTGAAGACAAAGAAAGTTTAACTAATTTGCACACAGTTACTGAGTGTTGGGGACAAAAGTTAAACCAAGATCCTCCAGAGGTCAAACCTAGAGAAACTTCTCCCATTCTTGATCAACTCATGATCTAGATTTTCTTCTAAAATTTGCCTAAGTCTAAGAAACACGTGGAACAATGACTTTAACAAAAAGGAAAAACAAAACCAGATTTTCAGGTCCAACCACCCACCAGTGAGCCAGCATTCTGAGGGGTCAGGTGGGGTGGGGTTGGGTGGGGTAGGGTGGAGTGGAGTGGAGTGGAGTGAGGTTGGAGGCTGTTTTCCAAGTGTCACAAGTAGCTCTGATCTTCAGGCGGGCTTGGCAAACCCTGTGTGATAGACTTCCTTCTTGTTTAACTACCGGAAAATATGGCATCTGCTTTCCACAGATACTCTCATCAAGTTGAGAGAGCAAATGTAACATTGCCCATGGAAGCCCTTGGAAGCCTGCAAAGCACTGAATGGCTACGAGCTTTCGGTGTTATTGCCTGCAAACATTCACTGCCGTAAGGTTATTTCATAGAAAAGCTTGGTGCAAATTTTTTTTTTTTAATCACCTACTATGATCTTCCAAAAGCCTGAAACTTGGTGGCTTTTCCTTGGGGAAGCTTTTTATCCTCTTGCTATTTTCTTTTTGTTTGTTTCTCTCTTTAATAATTTTCTTATTTCTCCATTACAGTTGGCATACAACATTACATTAGTGTCAGGGGTATCCTTGGCATCTTCTTTGCAGACACTGAGGTGGGCAGGAACCACGCAGGGCATCGGGTCAGTGACAAACAGGCCTGTACGCCCTCTAGAAACAGTATTTTCTCTGTCGGCATCACGATATGCCCAACCCATCAGGAAAGGGTAGAAACCATCTGCACTGTCCCCGTCTTGAGTCACAAACAGGGAGCAGGCGGAAACGCACAAAATAAACCTGTCTGTGATTTCTCCAGATCTCCAGGCAGCGCCATGGACCACCGGGGTGATGAGGCAGGGTCAGCCTCCCACTGGCTCCCTGCTCACGGAGGCCGTGCTACTGAGATCATTTTTGGCTCGCAAGCCACCAGATGATCTATCACGTTACTCAAAGTCCCTTTGAGAGAACAATGCTCACCTTATATCTCAGGTCCGGTTTCTGAAAACTCTCCCCCTCCATTCCTAGGGAAAACATTAGAAATGGAGCTGGAAGACCCACATCCTGATCAGCCTCCAAACTGCCTGCCCTACCGCTGCAGCGGACAGACAGCCTCGGGACACCGGAGCCCGCTCTGGGGTTTAGGGTAGAGGTGTCGCCCCACGAGTGACTCAGAACCCGTTCTCAGTGCTTTTCAATTCAGGCTACACATTGGGAGCACCTGGGGGTTTAAAGAAAACGTGTTCATATCCAGATCCTTTGCCCAGAAATGCCGTTTTAATTGGTCTGGGACATTTTAAGAGTTTCCAGGTGAGACCAGTCTGTCGCATGAGTGAGAAGCACTGCACTCAGTGAATGCCCTAGAAGACATTCCTCTCAGCCATCAGGGGAAGCGTTCTTGCTTCTCAGCCACTGGCGAGCTTTGTCCTCACACAATGATGTGACTTCTGTCAATGTTCTCTTTTCATTTTTATTTAGGTTTCCAGGAAACTCAGATCTAATTTATGACCTAATGCTGGGAAGTGGGAGGCCCGCCGGGTTGCACGGCTGCGTACGAACACCACTAACACCGGCCCTGGCTGGCTCTGTCTACACGGGCTCTGCTCTCTGCCTCTGGCTTTATTCTGCTTTCTTAATTTAAAAAAAAAAAAAAATGATGAAATTTCTGCGATTTTAGAATTCTGAAACATTTTATAAATGACGTTGATAAAATGAAAACAGGAATAAACAACTACATGCCTGCGTCAGCTAATCTTCGTTATCCTCATCTATAAAAATTTTAAAACAGCAATTCAGGATGTAATTGTGAGGATCCGGCAAGAGGATACGTGTGGAAATGCTTAGCACACTGCGCAGTGCAAGCCAGCGTTTGTTATACGTTTATAATCAAAAGAAAGGTGCGTGTGTGTGTAAAGAAGCTAGTGTGTCATCTTTGGGAGAAAAGTATTTTAAGGTTGTGAATTACATGGTTCTTGACCCACGGCATCTGAATGTCCAAAGAGTAAACAAGCCGATCACTCAGCTTGGGGCAGAAATGTCATCACCACAGCTTGTGGGACTGGAAGTATATTTTGATAAACGAATAGCTTTCAGATATTTCAAGTTAATGTCCTTGGTTGGTTCAGCTACAGGGCACTAAGTCCAATTCATCAGGAGTCTGGAGAAGAGGACAGAGATGGAAGTGACAACCGAGGCTGACCACTTTGGGGCAAATACACTAACCTCACGTCCTGAGGTTAGCACTAAACCCCAGTGCTATGCAACTTAACCTTCAAACAAATAATTTCCCTTCTGCCAAATGGGGTTAGCATGGCCAAACCCAAGCCTGCTGGGAAAGGGTGATTTGAGACCTTGAGAGCACGTATCATCAGTAGGAATAGTCCAACAACAGCAATGTTTTAGCGCAAGCAGATCCCACAGGCAGAGGTGGACTCCGAGAGGCCGAAGTAGGAAAAGCATCTGTCAACTCACTGGGCCCCTTCGACCCCTCTCTCTTTTAGCATGTCCCAGATCGCTATGGCTAAGCGTATCTACAGACATCTTTCCTACATGCCATTTGGGGCGTGGTGGACACCAGCAAGCCATTGCCTGATGGCGCAGAACAAATTGTCATTTTTGCCCCTTTACACTCTTGACAAAAAAGCATCAAGAGAAGTCCACTTTCTGCTTAGGGCTTTGAAATCACCGAAAATGCGGCGGGCTTCCAATCCGCCAGTACCTCCCTAAGGGCTGTTTTGCAATGGTGTATAAATTACAGCAGCATATTCAGCGTGTTTAGTCACATTTTTCCTCCACGATACAATCACAACCAGTACTGTGCTTGTTTTCATGTCACTTGATCTCTGTTCATCACAAAAAATAAGGATCAAAAACACGAGAACTATTCAGGCATGCAACACTATATGCTACTTAAATATGGCTGTTCTAATCTTTGAGTTTGCCTTGGAAATGGACATATGAATGAAGAGTTGAAAAAATGTTCACAACCTTTCATTCAGTAATTGTACATCTAAGAATTTTTCCAATGGAGATATTCAGAAATTTGACAAAGTCTTACAGTACAAAGAGCTCCATGGCTATATTATTTGCAACTATAAAAAATAAATAAAAGTTGCAACTTAATTGTCCAATGGAGAGGTGATTAAGTAAACTGTGCTAGAGCCACAAACTATAAAACCAAAATATCATGGTACCCATAAGAAAACTGAACATATGGAAGTCAGCCTAATTCCACGAATGCTGACATTTCTTATGCCTTCAAGGAGCTTCTGATAACCCATCCACCTCAAACAAGATCGTATGAGAAGTGATACGCTGTGTATATCTCCCAAGGTGGAGGCAAAAAGCACTTGGTACCTGGGTATTATGTCGTGTTTGGAGGAATACAAAAGAGGCAGATGGTTCAGTGAGTTTGAACAGCCCCAGTATCTCAGACACAACATAGACAACAATGAAAACCAACGAAAGAAAAATAAACAGCCTTCTCATCTTTTAAAATTCCAATCAAGAGGTTTACACATTGTTTTTATTTGGTAATCAGAAGAGCATACAAGTACTTATTCATTACTAGTTGCTGGGGGGAAATTATACATTGAGGAACTGGCAGCCTCATCTGTGCAATAACGATTTACAATGAACACGTAATTTATCGAGAGCAGTTTAGCATATTCTCTTTTATGTGAATCCCTATGATTTATTTTTGCATTTGGAGATGCGATGCTATGGCATTTGAATCACTTGTTTTAGTACAAACCAGCATCATAGGGAAGAAACCATTCTTCTCTAGAATAAATGGCCATTCTCTCGCCCTTTGATATACACAGGCAAATTACAATCTGCATTTTATCTGCTTGAAACATATTTCACATCATGGAAGTATATTCTATCACTGCTGTAAAAGAAAGACAAGTCCATTTTAGCATCTTCCCTTTTAGTAGAGCATTCTCAGAACATATCCAGAAATCCCTTCCTTATTTCTCCAAAGAACTATTTACTTGGCATGATTTGGATCAAGGTTTGGGGTTTTGGTTCTCACTGCCTCCCTCTTTTGAGTCTTGTTAAACATTCTTGGTATCAATCCAGACATCTCTCACAAATCCATTTGAACAGCAGCAAAATCTAAGTCTGTGGAGATGAGCTGTCATCCGTTCACAGAGAACCAGTGCCCTTTATAGGAGAGTCTACACACCCACGGTGTGGGCACAGCATCCTAAAGAGAAAACCCCTAACAGCAAAAACTGTGCTAGCTATACATGGAGGCAAGATAATAACAGCATTGTATTAGCCTCGAAGTGACTCAGCTTGCTTCGGGTAATTGATTTCTCATCAAAAAGTTCCTTTTTTCTGTTTCTCCAATCTACTCTCTCCTCCCCATCGACCCCTACCCAACCCGTGGCACCCAACACTTCCTCGTGTAAATTACACTGGAACAAGATGCTTTTGTTTCTTCCATCATTTTGTGTTTCCATGTGTTAAAATGATACTGCAAGCAGAATGGCTTGCCTAGACAGAGGCAAAAGAAGGAATTTGTGAAAGGTACAAAAATGAGAAGGAAAAGGTCAAAGAAAGGGTATGAAAAAGATTTTTAAATTAGTCGGGGAGGCAGGAATCTGGCTATACAGTGGGCACCAGAGCGGATAAAAACCTAACCAAGCTCTACAAATGAAAATAGCAAATATTAAAAAATTTTTTTTACAGCATACAAAATTGTATAAAAATATCATCAAAGCAAGAAAAAAAAGAAAGTTCTATCTCTAGAGTCAGTTACTGGACAATACCTATGGTTTTTACTATAAATATATGTAAATTGGTATGTGACTGTATTTCCATCACACATGCCACTCAAAGGCAAAGACACCAGGATATAAATCCCTGTACGAAGACAGATCGTGACAGAGAAGCAAAGGCTATATATACAACGATGTGCTTTCCAAAGCGATTTAAGAGCCATTCCATAGCTATTGGGTTTGAATGGGCTTTATTTTAAAAGAGTTTTCTTATGCTAGAACATGGATGAGAAATGCTTCTTCTGCAGATTCAGAAGCCAGCTCCCACAAAAATGCATGGGTTGGGGTTCAGGCCTCATGGCTGGAGCTGACTAAAGCCAAGAGCTACGGCCAGCATTTATTTATTCCTGGAGATGGTGAGGTCTCACCATGGGAAACTGAGTCCGTGTGCCTGAATGACTGACAGAGCTCATGCACCACCCACTGCCTCTCCTGGTTCAGAGGACAGCAATCTAGGCCGAGTCCAAGTTCATTTAGTAAAGCCGACCTTTGCCAGTGTCAATCTACTTCCGCTTGGGAACAGACGCAAGAATAAGTGTAAATTCATTTCAAATATGCCAATATTGTAAAGAAAATGGGTTGGGTGGGCATTAGTTAAAATTAGTTAATAATGTTGAAGTTGACATTCACGAATCAGTCCAGCTTTCCCATGGCACCCCACTCTCATTTCGTATAAAAACAAAATGTTTTGATGAAACAATTCTTGCTTATTTCAGACTTTCCTGGAGGAGCATCTAGCCTCTTACAAATGTCTCATGAGAATATCCGGAGGCCAGTTCCCATTTTTTCTAACCTGGACCCAAATTCACTAAGCAGGCGAACTTTGTCTAATGTCCTAGATGGCCCCATTCCCGTTCTAATTCTAGTGTCATCTCTGTGCCCATCAGTGTCTTTGATGAGAGGAGACCTTAAACTAAAATCTTGGCAGATAATGTGTCTCTCGGTTCTCAGAAGGATATTTCATAGAAATAGTGTGCGTGCTGTTCGTTGCAACTTTTTCATTAAGTTAATTTTCTCTGTCATAATGAGGCCTTCAATTATGGATCGCTGTTGTTGAATTACAAGAATTACTTTCCATTTATTCACACATAAGATCCAATTAACAACATTATTGCGACGTTATGTTCTTTAATGTCCAGTTTTGCTGTGGTTCAGTGCTATAGCAACCCTAACATTGGCAGAGCAAAACTGGGCAGCAATTCTCCACGCTGCACGTATAGATTCTCTTATTTGCTCCAGGAGAGTCCATTTCAACTTAGATTATAAATAAACCCACTGATATTTCATGTAGATTGGTGTCAACATCCTTTTTGGAAGGGCGTTTTTTAGATAAATCCAGTTTTTGTTTCTTTGTTAGTTTGTTTTGGTTTGGTTTTTCTTCAATCCAAAGGCCAAGGAGACATTTTTAGTTTTTGGGTTTTCATAAACTTAGCTCTGACAATTTTCCCCAAACAACCTGCAGTTTCCCAGCAATTATGGAAAGCTATCTGTGCCCCTAAGGGATAGCTGTATATACTTAGAACATAGTGATATGCTTGGCCAATAAAAGAAGTTGAATAAATGTTTAGGTAAATTTGAACTTAGTTTGCGCTCACAGGTGGAGAGTGGAAGTCAAATGGACAACTCTACATGTGTTTCTTGATTGCTGACTGTGTGCCAGGCATGGTGATGGGTCACTGTGATTTCTGTGGGGATGTGTGGGGGTCTTGGAATTAGAACTACGTTTCCCACTGGAAAAAGTCATGTTGCGTAGATTCCCTAAACCCCCTTTATTTGAGATATAATACTACATATATAGGCTTTAATCTCAGAATCTTCTCTATCTCATTATGAGAAAAAGATTTTGTGCTTTTTTTTCTTTTATTTTACCCCCCCCACCCAGACTCCATGGAGAATGTTATGAATTCTATCATGTAAGTCTCTGCTCAAAGGTTAAGAATAGAAATTATATATTCTTTTTATCTATCTATCTATCAATTATCTATCTATCAATCATCTATCTGTCTGTCTATCTATCTATCTATCTATCTATCTATCTATCTATCTATCTATCTATGTATCATCTATCACCATCTATCTACAGTGATCCATGAGAGAAGTGATGCTAAGAGATCGGTATCCTTACTCCAAAAATAGGAACTACAAATTTTTTTCCTTTTGTCTCCTCTGTCGCACAACCTGTGATAATGTCGCTCTTTACTTTTCACTTTTCACATTTACCTTAGGCATGTCTCCAAGTGGAAAATAAAACGGCTTTAATTCTGCAAATGAAATGAACAGGTACACTAGACTACTCGTTGGCTCTTAGATGTTTAGATATCATTTTATTGTTGAAGTATATCAGGTCCTTAATAGGATCTTGTCAGATATTTTTAACAGCTTTTAAAAGCTCCAAGAATGCAATGGACAGCATAAGAAAATCCATTTGCATGTAATGGGTTGGAAATGAGCCTCTTGTGCTGCTATAAGTTATTAGGGCTCATAACCTAAGGACAGGTGGCATGAATAAAAGATGGAACAATGACATTCCTAACTCTGTCACTGAAACATACCACATCAATAAAACTTGAACTTAGAGCTGTTAGGCAAAATGGGGACCCAAACCCAAGTGCCAACTCCATTTGTCATTTTCACTCAGGGACATGAAGAACTTGTAGTTGTCAGGGGTAGGACTATGCCCACTGCTTTGCCCACATACCGGTTAATTCTTAATTTAGGTATACAAGCCCTTGCTCTCTTTGACAATGTAATACAGAGTAAGGTGCCATAATCCATGCAATGTAAGAACGTGGTCCCATATTGCTGCTCAGCTTGGAGGAAGCTGTTTCAGGGAGCCGAAAGGACCATAGAAAGTGAGCTACAGTTTTAGAATCATTGTTCTTCCAGTTGATACTGACTTGCAATCGTTATTTTAGTATGTTATCAGCTCCAGCATCCATTCATAGCATAATAACACATTGTTTTGTATTTTTTAAAAATAGATCATTTTGCATTTATACTTTAATGTCTCTTCAAATTTCTTTTTTAAGAATTTAAAAATAGAAGTTACATGGAGCTTTTATTTTTCCACACTGGGCATTCCAAGCAGAGTTCTCTCTATAGTAAATGAAATTCTCTTCCCATTCTTTTTCTGCTAATTAATGACAACGCAAATGAAAAACATTTCCATCTTTATTGGTGCTAAAAAAAATGGCTATATTCCTGTTTGTTTGTTTGTGTGTTTGTTTGTGTGTTTGTTTGTTTGTTTCAAATAACATTGAGGCTTGCTTGTTAGAGTATAAAAGGGAAGCTATCGGCTTTCTATTTTGACTGGCTACAAAGCTCTACATACAAAAATAGAATAGAAATGAGGTAAAAGGTTCAAGTTCCAAGGTCAAGAATTGACATGTACTGAATGTATTTCATTCCTACACACAATCATACTACCTCAAAGAGCACAGTTTACAAACTGATGTCCCTGGATTGAGTGTGGGTCACAGGCAAGTATTCTTTGACCAGCACTGTGTTTGTAAGTTTCTGAATTAGTTGCCAACGTTTAAAAATTTGGAGAGGGTTTCTACAAACTCTTAATTATCTAGGAGCCCCATTCCTACACAGCACGAGCAGCTGCCCCCTTTACACAGTACACTCCCATCCCTCACCTGCTGCTCCTTCCTGCCTCACTGATGTAGGCGCCATTATGAATGGCCATTGATGTAGGCGCCATTATAAATGGCCATTGATCACAATAAGTCTGATGTTGCATGGCCTGCTTTACTCATTGACTTGACCTGTTATGCCCCTATTTTGAATTAGTGACCACATTATTTACTGTGGTCACAGTTAGGAAAGGAGGGGAAGCCACAGAAAAATGTGTGCTCTGACCAGGCAGAATGTAAAGGCGCTCAAAGAACGCTGCTCAAATATCAGTTTGTGACTACGCGTTCTAAACAACAGAGCTCTTCAGATCTTTCTCTTGGGTAATATTTTAGCAACACAAACGTGCCGTAGACGACATCATAGTCTCCTTCTTTCAGTCTGAAGAAATATCAACATTTTGCCTTAGTAACAAGAGGATGTTTTAAATGTTTGTTTTTGTGCTTTTTTAATGTAGAAATTAAATCTGCAACGGGGAATACACTTAAGCCTACTATTGAGCTTCCTACTACTAATCCCACTCCATCTCATATCCATGTGACTTCCCCCTTCACAAATATTCTTTTGTAAAAAACCACAACTACATTTCAAGAATCAGTTTCATCCAAATCACACCATGTAGACCCATACAATTAGTTTATTAGCACTTTCCTGGATTTCATCTTTGACTTGGTTTCAGGAGGCCGTATCTTTATTCTTTCTCCATGTTACATCTACTAACTTATTTTTGATTTGTGCTATTCATCATCTCCTCTCTGCTATTTCTAAAGGCTCACAAAAATGAAAATAATTATCTGACCCATCTCCCTGATATAAATCCCATTAGCAGTTTCCTGAACAGAAAGAAGAGTGATTAAGTCAAACTGTAGATATCTAAAGGAAGAGGACTGATTAGTGGTAAAAATGTCAATAACCACTTAGTTATGAATGCTACCCAGTGATGACACTGGTGTCGCCCACAATCACCAGTGGACACATTCAGGTTCATATTAATGAATGCACATGTAAATCAAGCATCAAATAAAGACCACTGTAGGACAATTTCTTTTTTTTATAAAACAAAAAGAATTTCATCTCATATAAATGGAAAGAAAAGCACATAAGAACAAATTTTAAGCCTGAAAGGAAATTGAAGAAAAAGAATGCTCCTGACTCAGGAAAGGAACCACCAGAGACTGGAATCACCATCTGAGCTGTGATGAACGCCCACGTGGCCGTATCCACCCTCAGCAGCCAGTGCAAAAATAACGACACTTAAAGTAACAGCATTGACAGTAATAAGATGGCAATTACTGTGTGTGTGGCTTTTTCAGGCCTCTCTCAGCATATCCGGGATGTCCGTTCTCATCAGGCCAGACAGATGCCGTGAAAGCCAGGACATTAGCAAAGGATTTTGAAGAAATCCCTTCTTGTTTTGTTTCTGTTTGTGCAAAAATCTCAAGTTGTTTTGTTTGCTCGGG